>CAMOHE010044581.1:0-28965 GCA_946598075.1 Artocarpus hirsutus
AAAATGGAAACCAAAAAGTCCTTATCATATACATAATACATATTTATGATCTGATGAATCGGATTATGTAAACAGATCAATGAAAACGACGACTAACGTGTGAAAATTCCAGTTTTGCCAATTGGATCAACGGAGAATACTAAATTCGGTTGAAGAAAATGAAAAATGAAAAAAAAAAAAAAAAAAAAGATTACCAAGGAGCGTAGAACTCGACGAGAGCTCCTCTGTCCTGGCCAACCTCCTTGTCGAAGTTATCCTCGGAGAGCACAATGACGTCGTCTGCAACGGCCGATGAGAGAAGTAAGGCCAAAATTCCAAAGGAAAATACCCAGATCTGAGACATCTTCATTGCTATCACCTAATCTCTCTCTTTCTCTCTGTTTCTGTTTCTGTTTCTGTTTCAGCTTCAGCTTCGTTTTCCTCGGCTCCTCGAACCAATATAAGCCAACATGGACAATATATATATATATGATAATATCGTACGTAAGAGTAAGAGTAAAGAAAAAGCTTTTGTTTATGTATTTAAAATAAGTGAAAATAATTTTATTTTAAAAAATAAATTTTTTTAAAAAATTATGTTAAAAGTGTTTTTAAAATTTTTGTCTTTAAAAATATATAAAAATATTTTTAAAAATTTTAAAAACAAAAATAAATAGGGTTTATTTTTCTCCTTTTTTGGTTCTATTTTTTTATTTATTTTTTTCTCAACAAAAGCAATTTCTTTTTTTTTGTACAATAAAATATATATCTCGATTCTTTTTTTTGAGGATTTTTTTTTCCATTGTTTTTCCCAATCTTGTCTCAAATTAGGCAATAGGAGGGGCTAAAAGTAGGTAGGAGATAGATTTAGCAACCTCATGTGTGATATTTTCATTTAAAATAATGTCACATTATTTTTAAAATATCTCTTGTAGTTTTATTATGTCTTTTAAGGCAATCACAAATTTAAAACTAAGTTTGAAAACATAATTTCAACTAAAAAAGTTTATTTGAATTGATTATGTTATAGTTTTTTCTCTTTTAAAATTTAAATTGCTACAGTGTTCTAAATTTGAGCTATATTTTCAAATGGACTATTGTAAGTTAATTCAAAGATTTATTTGCTATAACAGAAGATCTACACATTTCTCATATTTTTGTGGAAGTAAAATCCACACAGTTTTAATATGCTAATCACTAATTAGTTAAAATAACAAATTAGTGATTAGCATCTTAATAATATAGGTATAAGATGAATCACAACAAGTAATAACCATGGACGCAAATTTTGACGAAATTTCAGTAAAAGTTTTGAAGTACCAAAATATCTTTCCACTGTAATGTAGATTTCGACAAAATATCAAAGAAATATAAGAAAAATCAGTAAATATCAATGAAAATATCAATATCAGAAAACCTGTAGTATATTTTATATAAAATTTCAGTACATATTATGGAAATTTTGACCAAATTTCAAAACTTGAGAAATTACAAATTTTAATATATTTTTTCCCTTTAAATAATCTACCAGTATTTTATACATTAACTATAAGTTTACAATTAATGAATTTAAGATCCAATTATAGCAACTCTTCTATTGAGGCGCCTCATGCTTGTTGTGACACCTGAGCATTTTTAGTACATTAAAAAATGCAATAAATTAAGGATTATATTAAGCAGAAATATGTGTCACAAGGATTTTCGTTTAATCCAATTTTTATGATAAAGTCCATAAAAGCAAAAATGAGATTTTTAAGGATAAAATTATGCCATAGTCTTATATGAGAAAGAAAAGATATGAAAATAAGCTAAAAAGCTTAATTGTTGCAAAATATATTACAATAAAAGTTAAGACAAAAATACAATTTAAGAAAAAAATTGTATAATAATATAAAAAATTATACAGTATTAAAATAATACAGTGTAAGAAAGTACATTGATAAAGTTATGCAGTATAAAAATTATACTGTAAAAGTAATGCAATGTAGGAATTGGACTATTTAAGGTTAAGCAGTACAAAAATTAGACTATTTGAAGTTAAACAGTATATGAATTACATTATGTGGTAGATGTAAATAAGCATGGGAAGTTATGGGACCTCATGAATTGTATAGAAAAGAATACCGGTAATATAAAAAAAATACTATCAGTATAAATTTAGACTATATAAAAATACGAGACCTACTATGGGACACCCAAATGGATGAGAAATTGCCATGACACCCTCTTGATGTGGCCAAATCAATTTTTTTCAAGACCTTGACCCTTAATGATGCTTAATGGTGACTAAGCATGTTAAATCATCAAAAAAGAAAAAGAAAAAAAGAAGAAAAGAAAAATAGGGGGACACTCTAAGGGTGGTAAATGTGCCGCATCTTCCTTGGTAGAATTGACAAGTGTGTTGGGTAATTTTTCCTTTGCAAACAAGTCCCTAAAGTGATGCCTATATATAGCCAAGGGCTTATTTGAAAGAAAGCTTGATTATTCATCACAAATTGCTCCTAATTCCATTCAAGAATACCGCCTCTCCCCTATGTCTATCTCACTCAAAATTCTGATGATTTAAGCCTTCAAACCATCTAAGGAAGTAAGATCGAGAGTCTAGAAAAAGATAAGGGAGTTTTAAGATAAAACTCAAAATTTTTCACTATTGTGTACTAGGGTTTTTGTTCAAGTTTTTGATAGAATTTTATGGTGTGGTATGGGCTTGATGTCAAAGGAATTTGGAAGCTTTCAAGACTAAAAAGTGAGGGCAAGCACCTGAGAATGATTAGGTAAGATCCTAGTCTCACAAGCTATGTTAAAGTTTGTATTTTTTTTTTTTTATGCATGCTAAGTGTTTGATGAAATGTTTTGGGCTATGGCATGTAAGATGGACATTATGGTATGATTGATTTATGTTCTATATTGATGGTGATGGTAAAAGAAAAAAAAAAGTAAAGGTTTTGTAGTTAAAAATATAAAATTGTTAAACTTTGTAAAGTTTAACTAGTTTTTCAAGAGAATAGGGTTTTGAGGGCCTTAGAGGCCAATTTATTTTCCAAACATGGCATAAGATCTGCCAACACAGTGAGAAAAATAACTTTTGTGAACAAAGTTTTATAAATTCCAAAAGGACTAAATTGTAAAGTTTTATAAACATTACAAAGTTTAACTAGTTTTTCAAGAGAATAGGGTTTTGAGGGCCTTAGAGGCCAATTTATTTTCCAAACATGGCATAAGATCTGCCAAAACAGTGAGGAAAACAACTTTTGTGAACAAAGTTTTGTAAATTCCAAAAGGACTAAATTGCAAAGTTTTATAAAAGTTTGACAAATTTAAAAATTAGCCAAAAAGTTTAAAATAAAGTTAGAATTTTAAGAAATTAAAAACACAAAAGTTGTAGATCTCATCGAAACTATTAAGGCATCATAGGCGAATTGTCAAAATCCTGTACGGTTGATAAGTTATGAAATTTACGAAGTTTTGAGCATAAAATTTTAAGAAATAAAAATGTTATGAAATCTTTATAATTTGACCCAGGAGCTTTTTTAAGTTTTATCTCTTGCAAAAAACTGAACATTTTGGTATAAAGTGGTTGTTTTTGGTCCCGAGGGTAAAAATGTAAAGATTTTTGTATTTCCAGCCAAAACCATAAAATTGTGTGAAACTGGGTTTTCACCAAAGAACATTAGGTTCCTGCATTTCTGTGGGCAATGAGTTACCATAGGGTTCATGTTTTTAAAGATTAAGAGTTTAGTCAAGTAATGAATAAAAGAAAAATGTTAAGGGTAAAAATGTCACGATTTTTGTATTACAGGTCAAAAATGTTAAAATCATTGTTTTTGTTTTTTGTAATGATATGAGACATAAAAAAAAGGAAAGTTATGCTTTAACAAGTTCTGAAAGTTTTCTAAGACCCGATAAGGGTAAAATGGTTATTTTATGAAAAAAAAACCAAAATGGACCCAAAACGCTCGATATTGGAAAACACCTTTTAGCGGGAATTTTTTCAAAACATGTAAGAAATGAAAGGAAGAGTTAAGCAAAAATTTTAACAAGTTACGGAATTAACGAAAAACCCGATAAGAGTAAAAACGTCATTTTTAAGAAAATGACTAAAATGGAGTTGAACACTCCGAATTAGCAAACTCTTAGATGAAAAATGTTCCATAATACGTTAAGTAACAAAACTGTCACATGAGACGGGAAATTTAATAAGGGATGTTCAAGTAAAAAAAAGGTAACCCGATAGGTTACAAAGTCGAGTAAATAAAAAGGTAACCCGATGGGTTATAGAGTTAAGTAAAAATAATGATACCCCGATGGGTTATAAAGTAGCCTCGGTGGGTTTCAAAGCTAAGTAGAAGAATGGTCAGCCAATGGGATACAAAGTAAAATAAAGTAAACCGATAACATACAAGTTATATAAAAAGGAAGGAATGTTTAATGATTAAGTTATGTTATCAATCGAGTAGATTGGTAATATGAAAAGTTAGCTAATAAGTTGGGTGTTGTTTGATTAGGACATAGAAGCTGACTAATGAAAGTAAAATGAAGGAAATGGGAATGTTAGAGCTATAGACATGTAAGTTTCAAACCTCACCTACAGCATAAAGCAAATGAATTTCAAATGTTTTGAATGTGTTGTAGGTTTGCACATAATATGCATAAAGTTTTAAAGTTCAAAACAAGATTTGCAATAAATTTGCAATTGTTATGCAAGTTGTTTTCAAAGTATGTTTGCATTTGTTATGCAAAAGATTTTAAAGTTTAAATCAAGATTTACAATGTACTTACAACTATTATGTTTAAAGCATGATTGCATTTAACACGCATAAAGTTTTAAAGATTAAGTAAAATTTTGCAATGTATCTACAATCATTATGTTTAAAGAACGTTTGCATTTTGTTAATGCGTAATGTTTTACAGTTTAAATTATAAGTTTTATGTTGCATTTGTTATGCAATAAGTTTTACAGTACAAGTTATGATTTACAAATGTATTTGCATGTGATGTGATAGCATTTGATATGCTCACTAAAGTCAAAAATAAGGTAAAAGAAAGATAAAAATGAAGTGTCATACCAACCTCCTTGTTGTGAGGTACTGAAAGTAAAGTTAAAGTTGTGACCTCCTTGATGTGAGGTACATAAGTAAAGTTAAAGTTACGACGTCAGTATTCGATGGTCTCAAGTCTTCCATAAGGGAAGTATCATATTTACGATTTCATGATTAATGATGTTAGTACGAATACTAAAGTTTATAAGAAAAGAAAAGTTAAGGAACAAAGATAAAAATTTAAAGTAAGAAATGAATGTTTATAGAATGCTCATAATTGAAAGTTCATAATTGAGCATAAATAGAATCATGCATTTTGATTTTGCCTGTATTCGTTGTTATAAAATGTTTATATCTTATGAAAAATATTCTGAGAAATGTTTTACGTTAAATGTTTATGAAAATCATTTTTATGTTTACAAGAAAAGGTTTATGAAGGACATTTTAAGGAAAAATGTTTAAGAAATGTTTTATGAAAAACGTTTATGAAAAATGTTTTAAGAGAAAGGTTTTTATGAGAAAAGCTTATAAAGTATGTTAAAATGATTTGTGAGTTTATGTTTGAACTTTCGGAGCTAAAGCTCATTAAAAGTTTTTTCATACTGTAAGTAGTCTTATGGGTGACCAATAGGACTTGTTTGGAGAGCTTGGTGCTACGGGGGGTAGATGCGAATATTTGGGTATAGATACCATTATAGTATATTTCTGCTACTCAAAGAAAAGGTTTATCTACTATTTGATATAGTGATTTCAAAGTTTTAATAAATGTTTTCAAAATTTTAAGATATATTTTACAAAATGTTTTATATAATTATAAAGTTAAGTTTTAAGCTATGATTCAGTTAATGTTTCTTATTAAGTTTTAAGAAACGATTTTTAATAGTTTTAAAGTCAAATGTTGAACGATGTCTCAACTTAAGTTGCAATAGAAATCACAACAACTTTTAAGTATGTTTTAAAGTATTTTAAAAGGAAAGGAAAAGAAAAAATATATTTAATATTTTTCTTACTAAGTAAGTAAGATTAAAGTTAATGAAATTATGTTTAAGAAAGTTCAGGATTTTGAAAAGTATGATGGTTATAGAATTTTTAATTATCCTCATCTAAGCATACCAGCACAATATCAGTCAAACAATTGGGATAATTTACAGTTAAGTCAAGAAACCTATATATGGCATATGCATAACTATATTTATCACTATTCAAATAATATGTTATGGTACCAGTATTGTTTGAATCAAGGTGAAATCTTGACCATATTTTAGCCTGATACAACTTCCTTTTGTATTGACAAATCATTTTTTGTATAAAGTTTATTATGTAAATTATGTTTATTTATGTTTATACTTGAAATTTTCGTAAAATTAAAATACCCATATTTCTACCGATACTAATATTTTCATCCTGGGTAACATAACAAGCATCTTCTCCGTTTTAATAATATAGGTATAAAGATGTTTATGAAAATCAAACTAAGAACATACAAATACTAAAGTATAAGCTGAATATTAATTCCAATAACATTCCGTCGCCGTTAGTGCAGCTAATAAAATATGATGAGCAGTCAACAATCAGCATTCAGCTTGACTCCTTTTTTTTTTTTTCTTGAAGAGGTCTGGTCGTTTTGTTCATTTGTTTGGCTTTAAATTAAAAAAAAAAAAAAAAACCGTAAAGGTTGGTTCGAGAAATCGTTTAGAATTTGACATTAGAATTTAAAAACCATAACATATTATAATTATATACTGTAATAAATTATTATAGCATGAGAAAATTTTATACTGTAAAACTTACACTGTAACAAATTAAATTTGTTTTTTTAACGTGTTTTTTTCCAACCAAGCATAAATAAATTAATACTTTTATCTTTATGTTTCTCTTATATTAAGTTGCCACGTGGAATAATTTGATTGCTGGAACCAATTATGTCATGGCACATCGATGGATTTTTTAACAATGACATGTTTTAATGTTGCGGCGACTCTTATAGGTCGAACTGTCCGGGACGTGGACTTTAAATCATGATAAAATAAAGAAAAAATTACAATACGTATCTAAATTATTGTTATGAAATTAAAGTCTAACACAATATTCAAAATATCTTAAAAATGTCTTCAATGATATAGTAATTATTTTAATGATATTACATATTGTACTATATAATTAAATATAAATAATTTTAATGATATCATAATGAGACATTTGTAAAATTTTTACAAATTAGAGACATATTTTAATTCAATAAAAGTAATTGGGCCAATTGTCTCATTAACCCAAAAATAAAAGCTGGATTACTAGGGTTAATGAGACAATTGACCCAATTACGTTTATTAAATTGAAATATGACTCTAATTTGTAAAAATTCTACAAATGTCTTATAATGATATCATTAAAATTATTTATATGTAATTATATAGTATAATATGTAATATCATCAAGATAATTACTATATCATTAAGAATATTTTTAAGATATTGTAAATATTGTGTTAGATTTTAATTTCATGATAATAATTTAAACACTTTGTAATTTTTTCTTGGATTACTATCAGAATACTAATTGAATGAAAGCCAACAACAATCCCAGGTGAAACCAGTTTATCATTGGGCTAGCAGTGCTGGCCCGCATTTTGTATGGGTTTTACCCGTCGTATCATAAAAGAGAAGAAAATGGTGTGTGTATATGTGTGTGTATAGTAAGAACAAATTACCGGAATTTTGTATTGTAAATAACAGTGAATTCAGAATTCATCGTATTTATACATAAAAATTTTGATAAATTCAGAATTTACCTGGATCTACGCCATGACTTGATGTGGTAGATCCAAGCTTCGTTGAATTTACTCTCTTGAAGCTCCAAATTATAAACATCCTCTTATTGATGTTTATAAATTTATTATTTACATAATTTTTATACGGTTAATAAACTAATTTTTCCTCTTCCATTCTTCTTTTAAAATTACAAGTGTTATTTATTACCTATTGTAGTAGATATACTAATTATTGTCATGATATTCTAAACTATTAGCTACAATATTTACTCTCGTAAAAGCTCAACACAGATCAAGCTTTCATCAAACTGGAGAGTTATAAAAAAAAAAAAAAAAAATTGGAGAGAGAGAAAATAAGAAAAATTAGGGAATCTGCCTATCTTAATTCACCTCACTAGTTTTACGTCAAGAATGCAAAAATCTTATAGTGTTTAATAAATAACATAAATTTTCATGATCTCTTATTGAAAGGGCATTCCTCTTAGATTTCCTCTAAAAATTTGCTGTCATGCCTCAAAGCAACGGTTTCACTAGTGCGCTCTAGTATGTACGACAAGATATGAAAGATCCTACTATGATAGTCTAGGTTTATCATATACTTGTTGGGAAATTTTATTTTATCATTACCTCGTAGGCAACGTATTAATATAACAATTATATTATGGTTATTTAATTATTATAGGTTAATTTACGTGATCTATTTGTTGAAAGTCCATAGGCAAGTATGGGTTTAATGAGTGAATACTCAATATTGACACAACTAAGTTTTATGAAATCTTAGTAGAAAAGTATATAAAGGCATTGTTAGGTTATGGTCCATAAGACATCAAATTATTTTATAGCTTTCTCCTCTCCTCATCAAGTAGAAAAAGAACCCATTAAAGACTAAGATAATTTGATTAAAGAAGACAATAACCCGTTTATCCCGTTCATTTATCATCATAGAAATTCTGCATAAGAGTTGATAGCTACTACTATAGATATGAGTATTTATTCATAATTCAATTTTTTGATAATCTGACATGGTATGATTTTAGGACTATAATATAATTATTTTAAGGCTTTAAATATTTATGAAAATCTAGGATTAAAAATTATATCAATACTCACTACAACAAATTCGAGATTATACGACCTTTATTTAACAATTGTTTCTCAAAAACCATCGTAATAAGAAAAAAACACGACGAGTTATATCCGCGAAGATAAAAACCGTCGTGGTATTGGCGAAAGCTGCCACGACGGTTTTTATAAAAACCGTTGTGGAAGGTTCAGCATGTTTAAAATTTTTAGAAGCCCACCTAAATGTAATATTTCATAACGGTTTTTATAAAAACCGTAGTGCCTGCCTAAACCTTTCACGACGGTTTTTATAAAAACCATCGTGGAAGGTTCCGCATGTTTAAAATTTTTAATAGCCCGCCTAAATGTAATCTTTCAAGACGGTTTTTATAAAAACTGTTGTGCCCGCCTAAATGTAATTTTTCACGACAGTTTTTATAAAAACCATCGTGGAAGATTTGGATGTTTGAAATTTTTAGTATGTCACCAAATTTAACCTTTCACGATGGTTTATAAAAACCATCATAGAAGGTTTGGATATTTGAAATTTTTAGTATCCTGCTAAATTTAACCTTTCATGACGATTTCAATAAAAACCGTCGTGGAATGTTCGCATGTTTGAAATTTTTGTATCTCACCAAATTTAATCTTTCATGACGGTTTTTATAAAAACCGTCGTGGAAGGAATTAGACCTTTCACGACGTTTTTAAATAAAAACAGTCGTGAAATATTCTATATGTTCGAATTTTTTAGTATCCCGCTCAAATTTAATCTTGCGCTAACGACATGGTCTTCTCTATTTATTCAAAATTTCTCTAACTGAAACTCATTAACTCTCAAACTCCTTTCTCTCTCTAACTCCTCCCCCCACGACCTAGCCACTGACGAACCCAACCCCACGGCATTCCACCAACTTTGGCATTCCTCTTCACTCTCTCCACGACCTAAACCCCAACAAACTCAATGTCATTCGTCATCGTTTATCCTCATCCCTTGACATTCTACAAACTTCACTATCGTTCGACTCGTCATTTGCCGTTCCACCGACTTTAACGCCATTGGTAGATTTCAAACCATTAGTTTTAGTTTTAGTGTTGTTGTTAGTTCTAAACTTAGTATTATTTGGTTATTTTAGTGTTATTTAGCTTTAGTTTTAGTTTTAATATTAGTTATATGAATTTGTTATTTGTCATTTAGTATGTGTTACTTGTATTTTGTGCTTGAAAGAACTTTGAACAATATTTAGCATTTTGGTGTAAGAATATGTTACTTTCTATGTGTTTGTGATGCCTAAGCATTATTGTGATGCCCAACACATGTTTGTTGAAAAGCTTCTATGGCTGTGTGTTTGTGTTTTAGTTAATTGGTTTTATTTTCATTATTTTTGTTAATTATATTTATTTTTGTTTTTCTTTCTTTCCCTCACACATGACAGCATGCATGGACTTAGACACCAAAATCCATCAACTCTTGCGCAAGCATGGAAAGAGTACATGACTTTACAATGTAAATATATATATGATTTTGTAAAAATTTTATAATTCAATATAATTATGTGATTATGAAATCAGGTCATTGTTTTAACGGTGAAAATACGGGACCGTTCATCCTGTAGGAAACCAGAAATTTTGGTTATTTTTTTTAGCTTCAGATCAACTTTTTAACGACGGTTTTTAATGAAATCGGTTGCGAAACAAGAGCCTTATACAACGGTTTTATGAAAACCGTCGTGTAAGGCATATCTTAAACGATAGTTTTTCTAAAATCCGTCATGTAAGCTTAGCATTTTGTGACGGTTTTTAGTGAAAACTGTCATGATAGCTTCGTCTTAAGATCCTAAAATTCCACCAAAATAAAGATTCCACGACTAACAAACCATTGTAAAAAATCTCGTTAGTATTACAACAAATAATTACAGGACAGTTTTTAAACCGTTGTAAAAATATACCATCACGGTTTTAAACTGTCTTGTAATTTACAGTTTTTTATTAGTGACTTGTCATGGACCACAATACATGTTATACTTCAAATCCTTGCGTACAAGAAGCACATGCACTTATTAGCAGTACTACGTGCCCGTCATAACCAGACAACAAAGTGGAGGACCCTTCTGCTTTGTTTGAGAAGGAAATGTCGACCATCGCCAACACGAATGTCCTTTTTTTCTTCCTTTTTTCGAGGTGCCAATAAAAATAGCGTTGATAAAGATAGAAGGACCAATTTTGTACTTCAAGTTAAAAAAAAAAAAGACAATTTTTTTTTGGTGAAACGAAGAAAAATATAGTTTGTTTCTTAGTAAACGTCAAATAAAAAAATAAATAAAATCCAAAAAATTCAAAACATATACTACTAATAAGGTTTTAAATAGAAAGATTAAAAAAAAAGAGCCCAATTTGTATCCCAACATTACTACGACGACCATGTCCGAAGTTATTATTCTACGAGAGTGGGTCATCTCAGCACTTTGCAGTTTATACGGATAGAAAAGAAAAAGACATACATTATTTCTTATGTGACATTTATTAGACATGGCTAAATTAAGGCCTCTTCTTTAAATGAATATTAATGAAGATAACCACCCTTCTTTTTTAGTTTGAGAAAGACCACTCTTTGTTGGGGGATAGTCATAAGTCATGTTGTCGGCAACAATTGAAGTACCTAAAGTAGCTTGAAGCCTCCAATCTTCATGTCTTTGAAATTAGAAAAAGATTTACAAGGTAGGAATTTAGTTTCTTCAATAAACTTCAATTTTGGGAAGTAACTAAATGGTGAGCGTGCATTAAGTTCATGGCCTAAAGGGGGGTTTTCAAAAAAATTAATAAATCTAAGGAGTTTGATAAAGTCAAACTAATCTTTCGCGTAATATTGATCGTGGTAATTAAGTTTTTCTTTTCCAAAAGAGAGTTATATAAGTCATCGTCTTTCTTAAAGATAATTACGAGCTAAAATATGCACGCAAAAAAACGTGTGGTGTGTCTGTATCATGCACACAAAAATAAAAAAAATAATAAAGAAAGAAAGAAATAAATAAATAAGACGATTATAAGCTGACCCCTCTAAAAAAAGAGATAATTATAAGCTGAAATAATAGTGTCTTCATCAAGCCAACAAAAAAACGAGTGTATTGTGCAAAATTAATATCGTTTAGAAGGCTTTTTTCGTGGTATATTCAATGCAGTAGGTAGCCTTTTTTCCGCCCTTTCTTTCTAGCTATCTTAAATTTAATCCTAGCTGAAGGAGTGATTAACAATCACCCACCTTTTGTTAGAAGATATGATTGCCAAACTGCACATTTTAGCCAAGGACAGAGCCACATACAGCCTCCGTTTAAACCTTTTTATTTTCAATGTTAATATTTAAAATTTTATTCCGCTCTTTTTAAAATTTTATATCTTTTTTTATAATATTAATATATTTTTTTATAATATTAATATACGCTCTGTCTATTCTGACTAAATTTTCTAACTCAATCCCTCGCCATATGAAAAGCACGAAAAGAAAGATTCATAACATATTAATATAAAAAATAACGGTTTTTGGAAGTTCCTTTTGCTTCTTTTTGTTGGTAATTGTCTTAGTAAGGGGACACCAATAGGTTACAACATTGCATTCTTTTAAATGCCTCTAAACTAGGTCATTTAGTAGAGTATACTAATAAATTATAGTGTTACCTCATTTTAAAAGCCTTTAAATGCCTTATGGTCTATATGTTTGTGAATTATGTATGTTCTTTATTTCCTACGGGTTTATATATATACATATACATAAGGTAGCCAATAAGGCTTGCCTCAAACTGTCGGCCGCAAGTGTACTTTTTAGTGCAAGTGTTCAAACTCCCTTCGAGCAGTTGCTTGAATAAAGCTATTTATATTTAGTGGAGTTTACTTATGAGTTACGATTTTTTTTTTGGTTAAAATTTTTGTGGTTGATTTGTCTGTGAATTAAGTCTAAGTTTTAAATAATATAATATACAGAAAAGCCTAGGCGAGGGTAAATAAATGACTTCTCCAGCTCAAGAACGTTGGTTCAATTCAATAATTTGTGTGTCGCCATAGGACTAAAACGTTGCACAACTACACGCCACTGGAATACCGAACCGTTTGGAGGAATATTCATGTAATGCCATGTCCTATTCCTTATTCCTTCTAGAGAGAGGCAAATAGCTATATAGCATTTATTACATGTGTGTACATTAGTGATGTGACCCCACCAGGGCCCAAAACTACAACTAATAATGTCAAAAGAAGAAAACAGGACCATCATGTAATTTACATGGAAATATATTTTTAGCTTTTGGGAGCGTTTGAGGAATAACTTTAAATTCAAAAAATGAGTTTAAATATTGTAACAGTGAAAGTTTCGACGGTAATGTATACAAAAAATTTGCGCTGTAAATGCTTTCAACTTATGAGCTTGCAAAACACATGTTTTATTGTTCTCAACGACTTTCAACTTTTCCTGCTGATTTTACACATCAATGACAAGCGCACTCAAAGAAAACAAAAAAAAAAAAGGAAGATCAAACGGTACAGATCATTGAAGACAAGAGAAACTAGCTGTGGCTAGAAATGAAGCTAACTAGTACACTCAACGACGTCGTCTCTCAAACAGGATGGGGTTATTTCACAAGGCAAAAAGGTGGAGAGGGGAAAACTGAAAAATACAGAAAAATGAAACAATGAATCAATCAATCTTGGGCGATGATCATGATCATCAGGAGAGAAGCCAAGCAACCATGGCGTTTTGTTTGTCAGAGTTAATAACCTCTGATCCGAATTTATGATTGTTATCATCTTCATGGTCATCACCTATTTCCCAATTATCACTTTCCCACAACAATGATAACATTTTTTCCTTCTCGTGGTCCCACATCATCTCTTCATGAGGATGATGATGATCATGCCCTAGAGCCACAGTGGCCGTTGATTTGCTAGAAATACTGGTATCACTATTGTCCCAACCCCACAAATCAACACCACCATCGTCAAAATTAATTCCTGACGATGCCATTGAAGAGCTCGAAAACCAAGAGTGATGATCACAAATCTGTCCTCCAATATTTGAGCTCGCATTACTTTCAGCTAGCTCAACATGAGTACTTGGGGCCATGACATAATTAATGTCGTTTTTTGGACTTTTGCTGCTAATAATGTTATTCTGTGCACCTTCCCCATAATTTCCTAAGCTGTCCTCACTTAAAGTCAAGACCCCATTTGGATTTAGCAACTCGCAGTCAATTATGTCATCAAAGCACAACATGCCATCTTGATCATCGTCATCATCATATGGTCCCAATAAATTATTACCCTCTTCCACGTTAAAGGAAGGGCAAATTAACGATGTTGATCTGTTATGATCGCCATATTGATCCGTCAATGTGATCGTCTTCTTCACTCCATCACCGCCGCTTGATGAGCCAGCTGATTCTGGTGCTAGTACGGTCGCTGATCCTGATTGATCATGATCATCAGCTTCATCAGTAGAAGGAGTACTCTTTGGCTCGATTAGAAGGTACTCGTCAAGGTCGCCTATTTGATCGTCGACGTCGCAATCCATGGCATTAAGGGACAAGCTAGTGATCTCCTTGTCCATTGTTGGAGTTTGTGGCTCCGGAATAATCTCCAATTCGTTGACCACAACTTGATCATGATCATGATGACCAGACGATGATGAGGCATCTTTTGGATCGTCGATATTCTTCTTTTTTGAAATAGTAGTAGTACTACTACTTGAGCCATCTTCTTGGAGATTATTGATGACATTGCTGCTCTTGTTCTTCTTCTTTTTCTTCACGGAAACTGACCGGCTCGCTCTACCGCCTTTTTGCTTGGGCGGAACATTCAGCATTTTGGTTAGGTCCATGATGTTTGAGATGGTTTGATCAGTAGTATTACTACTACTATCATTAGTTGTACTGCTTGGCCTGCTTAAGGTGTGGACTTTTCTGCTCAAGTGAGAATTCCAATAGTTCTTTATCTCATTGTCTGTTCTTCCTGGCAAGTGACTAGCTATCAAAGACCATCTGCAAAAAGTAAAATTAAAATTAGGTATTTACTCTTTGTTCAACGTATATTCTCTCACAAGAACTGAAAAAATAATCAGAATATGATATAAGGAGACTTCTTTGTGGGAATCCCTTGTTAGTATGCACAATTTTAAACCCTTAGACATAATCAAAACTGCATTTTTTTTGTAATCCTGACTACCTATCAATAAATATTTTTCTGTTCTCACTAGATAGATAAATTACCTTGATATACAATGAGTGACAAAAAAAAAAAACATAATCTATATATGTATAAAAAAGACAACTCTTTTTGATGCATTTTTTAACATTAGACAAGTGTAAACCGATCCATTTTTTTCTTTTTATTTTTCCTTTTTTTCTTATTCATATATATTTTTCAACTTTTATTTTTCCCTGTTTGTTTGTTTGTTTGTTTTTTTTTGCTAGAAACTTCTCAACAATTCAATTATTGTAAAATTATAATTTTCTTATTTTTAAATTATACATATATTTTACTCTCTATTAAACAATTTTTTTCTTTCATCATTTCATTTAGCAAGTACAATATTAGTGTTAACAATGTATTAACAACCACATAACACCTCTATTACGAAAAATAAGAAAAATAAAAAATAAAACAGTAATCAAAACTTAACGAAATATAAAACTTACAAATTACTCCCACATGTTCCACCTAACACCCAAGTAAGAAAACGTGACAAACGGCTATTATTTCTACAAGAATATGTCATTTGCATCAAAAATTTAAAAGCTTTTTTTTTTTTAATATAACCCTTTTCCTCGGTTCGTGGATGATTAACGATGATACACTAACGAACAACAAATTGTACGGCCTGAGTTAAAGTTGCAACATTATAGATCGGTTATTTATAGAATAAAGTAAGACTAGTTTCCTGTATTTTGTCTGGTCTGAAACTAGCTTTTGTCACTACGCCGTTTATAAGTGCATAGAATCTTCCACGTGGTGTACCTAACAAACCAAAAAGTCAATCGTTTCTTAGGAAGTTTTGGTATAAAGTTGTAAGAATAAGTTATTATTGCTAGACCGTAAAACTCTTGTAGTGTAAATTCTAGCTTTTTAAGTTTTAATTTGATTCTTTTGCAACATTTGGAACAAAGCATGTAAGAAAATTACTCCTTTATTTAAAAAAAAAAAAAAAACACATGAAAGTAATTAATAGATTATCACACACGTTCCAGTGGCTGAGGGTCTACCAAGTGTCCGAAAGCTCTCCCTACATAAATATGTTTAAATGTAGCTTTTCAAGCAAAAGAACAGCACGTTTCTTCCCCGCTGATCACATAATTGAAACCATTTAAGAATGAAAAAGACATAAAGGAGAATAAATTTTGAGAAAATTTTGAGCAATAAAAAGAAGCCGAAAAGTGGCAATTATTATCGGGGAAAAAAAAAACGAAACCAATAATAACTATTAATTTATCGGAAAGTAAAGTTAACTTTATAAAAGAAATATTCGTACATACAATTATTTTTCTATCGTTTTTATGAGAATCATAATTATTACAATTTGACATGTGACAATTATTTTACTTTTTTATTTTTTTTATAATATAAGGGAAAAGTTAAGCATACTTTATCAGTCACGTGACTCACCATGACTCATGAAAAGTATTGGAAGAATTAAACTAATTAATTAATTAATTGCACCGCACCAACCTGTTACCCAATGTAGCATGTAATTTTACAATCATCTCTTCTTCTTCAGTGGAGATGTTCCCTCTCTTCAGATCAGCTCTCAAGTAGTTTATCCATCTCAATCTACAACTCTTCCCACACCTCAGTAGTCCTGCACTTACAAATTTGTCCCAATTAAAACAAGAGAAAGAAAAAGAAGAAGAACCCAAAATTTTTATATGTTACATATATTATAAGAGAAATAAACTCAAAAGAAACATTTTAAAACGCTGTTTGGAAAATAAATTTGAATTGGAAGTTAAAACTGTTAAAATACTCTGGTTCCAACCGATACCGTGAAACAGTCTTTTGGAATTCATATATATTATATATCTGAACAAAATGTATATATGATGAAAAAAATTGAAGTAGTGTAATATATATATATATATATATATATATATGATTGCCTGCATTCTTGGGAAGTGATCTCCAGGAGCCTTCCCCATTGGCCTGAATATACTTGGTCAAGATCTCGTCTTCCTCAGCCGTCCATCTTCCTTTCTTGAGACCAACTTTCTCACAGCATGGAGCTCTTCCCATTTTCTGATATTCAATCAAAATCCTCTAATTCAGCCCCGACAGCTATAGCAGCAGCATACCACCTCAGCTGCAGAGACGTTAGATCAGTTGACCGCTTCTGATGCTGGTGATGATAATGTTGATGGCTTTCTTATTTTTGGGTTTTGGGTTTTTTGTTTCTGTCGCCTCTACCAATTACGAGGACTTGCTTAGCTGACTAAGCTCTTTCGGACGTCAAACAACAATACAACATGGCATAGCATTTATAGAGAGAGAGAGAGAGAGAGAGACTAGAGTACTCTAATTGCCAGTTAGAGAGTGGTGGGGCTAGCGACGTAGACGGATGTGTGGTGAGAGATTCAGCCACGTGGGCCAAGCATCGGACGATGCAGAGCGTGGAGTGTCCCCAGGCTACAGGATCCTGACGGGCGACGATGTCCCACGTTCCATGTGCATTGTACGGACACGACGCCTCTGTGCTTTTGGGCCCACTTCTTTCTTATTCCGAATGTAATTCCGCCTCAATTATTTTGATCTAAATAGTTTTAACACTTAATACTCTCTCTTTAATTTTCTATCTCTCTCTGTTTTCCTTTGTCGTTAATATTACTTTATGTACGTGCGTCCTCTGTGTGTACACATGTGCCTCGCCGAAAAGTTCATTGACTTTTCTATTGTTTTCTTTATCTTTTTTCCTTTTCGTTCTAGATGGTAATTACGAGAAAGTTTTTACGTCAAAGTTTTAACTTACACCCTTTAGATTCTTAATTTAAAGAAGCATAAACACTAATAGCTTATTTGCTATTAATTAATTTAAATTAACTTTTTAGTTAAAAATAATATAAAATCTCACATAAAATAATAAAAGTAAAAAATTTATTATAATATAAAGTTTTTATATAATATAGTATTTATTATTTTAACCAATGGTTTTAAACACTATATCAAATACCTTATAATAAATTGTTTGGCTAACCGGTTTAAATTACAATTTATAGTTTGTTATTGTGTTTTTTTTATAAAATTTAATAGCAAACTTAGTTTAAATTAATACAATTTGTAATTTAAACCGTATTGTCAAACGCCTTATAATTCATACATGAAAAACTACAACTTATTTTGATGACTCAATCTCGACCACAAATTATAACCATCAGTAGATTCAAATCAATGAACTCATAAAAAAATCTCACCGAGTGCCTTATTCAAATCACATGTTATTGTTGATTAAAGGAAATTATTATCACAAATACGGTTTTGTTTTGTGTTTTAATTAAGTAGACTTTTCTCGTGCTTATGTGGTTCATTCGTGGCTTCACTTTATTTATTTTCAATTACATAAATCACGTGTCCTTTCTAAAAAAAATTGTGCCCTTTGAATTTGTGGGAATGGCAACTATTGAACACAAGGTAGGTGAACTTTCGAGTGTGAGGTACAAGTTTTTGAAGAAAGCGACATTTCGCTTGCCTATTGGTCAATAATATTAATTAGGTTCTAGAAGGATACACAACATTGTAATGACAAAGTATAATTTTATATAGAGTGTTTGAAAGAGTAGTTTAAATTATATAATTTGAATTGTGAGCAATGTAGAACTCTAACATGCTACAGTAAAAAGCTATAATGTAAAACTCTCATATGTTACAGCCTCAAATTCAAACTAATGATTTAAACTACTCTCACAAATACCTTAAAATTTTATGTTCAAGTTCGTTGGGTTTCACTTAGAATAGCACAAAATGTACTTAAAAACTCTAATCAAACCCAGCTTCAAAATGGAGTACTATTGGAGCTCCAACCTAACTCTAAATTGATAGGGTATCCAGGAGTATTGGTTAGAATCAATTTTGATTAAAAGCATTATAGTATGTGAAAACTTTACACTATAACACACTTTTTCTTGACATTGTAGTATATGAGAGCTTTACATTATAGCAACCAAAAATTTTGGTTTTACCTCACATTGTCAAACACCATAGAAGTATTGAATAGTGCAACTCCGAATTTAGAGTAACACTATTCATTGACTCAAAAATAGAGTATCGATATATTATTTTTTTAAGGGAGTATTGATATATTATTGCAATGATATGTTAAATAATATGTATTAACATTATCGATGAAATAGATTAATTGTTGGGAATTAATAAAAAAGAATATATATAAATATATATATATATATATATATATGAAATATTCCCTTAAGAGTAAAATTTGGAGTAAATGAGTTAGAGATAAACTTCTTAAGACATGTAAAATTACTCTATTTTGAAAATAGAATAACTCTAAAATAGAATAATGTTTGGAAATAGGCTAAGTAGGACATAATCTAAATACTAAGAAAAATTGCGTCACATTTTGAAATGAAAATTTTAGTTTAAAAAAATAACTTAAATAAAAAATTAGTAATAATTATACTTAAAAAGCTAAATTTTTCCTATGTGTTTTGATTTCTGTGTTTGGCAAATTATTGCAGCATGCTTGTCTTGTATGTGTTTTATTGTTTTTTGTTTTTGTTATTGGTTTGTAACGAAGGTAGTCTTTAATCTCCTTTTTTAGCTTGTTTGTCTCTTCCACTTGATATTTGCGGAAAGCGTTTAGAGGTCCGGTTAAACTTTTATCTAGATTGTGTTGTTTATGCATTGTTAAGGGAGGGTCTAATATCGATCGACCGGTTTAATCTATCACCGTTGTGATATTTTGCAATGAGCCTTGTTAAGTTTTAATTTATGTGTCAAGTGGGCTATTTCCGTGTAGGTATCGTCACTTACTATTTGTCTTAATGCTGTTCTTGTCTTTGCTGACTAAGTTTGTAATCTTCTTAACTAATGAAGTTGTATTTCAAAAAATAAAATAAAAAATTCAATGGGCATGTGCCTTCACCAAATCTCACGTGACTTGGTCAATGGTCATGATCTAAAAAGGGGGAAAAAATTGTGTCGCTTTTAAATTGAAAATTTAAGTATGAAAAAGTATAATTTAGTTGAAATATCAGTGGGCACGTTTTTCACCGGATCTCATCTCATGTGACTTTGTCTGTGGTTTGATTTTGATGTCATTTAGCATTCCATAAGTCTGTTTCTTATGTGCTATAATTGTTTTGGGGGTTGAGAGGAAAAATATGCCAATGTGATTTTAATATCGATCCTGCACAAAACGCTAGAGATGTCCTCGTATGTAAAAAGTCCTCCTATTTCTCGCAAGTGGCCTTTGGTTTTTCCCATTGACCTATCATTGCCTTCTTCATTGTTTTTATATATAAATAAATATATATATATATATATATAGACACACAGAGAGAGACACATACATATATATATATATATACAAACATTAAATTCAGTGTATTCTTGAATCGTAGCACACATGTATTTTGGCATTCTCTAAATGTGAAATGACAATTGAATTCAACTAACTCATTTTTTTGGTGAATTAATTCAACCACCTCATTTGTTTTGTATTAACACAGGCTAGACATACGACAAACTTTATTGAACAGGCTGTGCCAAGTTGAAGCCGCTTCTGCACAGGAGTTGGAGCCAAGAGTTGGCAGAATAAGTAAGTACTATATTAGAACGCGTCCCCTACCAAAACGTTCTGAGATCGTGACAGCTGTATTGTGTGTATATATATGGACAAGGAGTGGCATATACTTTCTGTTTTGATTTTATTTTAGTCACTATGGACACTTTCACTATCAATACAAAATAAAGAATACCATTCTCTCATGAATATGTTGTACACGAGGTTGAGAACAAAAAAGCGAAACTAACATATATGGCAATAATTGTGTTTATGTCGACATGTTTATAACATGACATATTTAATTTAAACAAAAACACGATATAATTAATAAATGTGTCAGAAATACAAACATGAATACGATACGTCTATGGCACTTGTAACACGGCATGACACGATTAACACGATTTTAAACGTGCCGTGACGGGTTGACACGATAACAATACGCATATGACACATTTATGATCCAATTAACTAAAAATTAAAAAAATTAACAAAATTTTAAAAAAATTAAAACAATAAAAAAAAATTAACAAAAACACAATATCTAATAAATACTAACCTATTATAAATATTTCAAATATTTTTATTTTTAAGTTTAAATATGTTATAAATGGGCAGGTCATGTTGTACCATGTCAACACGTTTACGGCATGTTTAATTAAACGTGTTAAGGCGTGTTTAGGGTATTAGCAAGAATATAGCCTATTTATTTTCGTGTTATTCGTGCCAACCCATTTATGACATAATTGATAAACGTGCGGTCCAAACCCGTTTATCTCGTGTCGTTTTCGTATCGTGTCATCGTGCCGTGTCTAAAATTACATACCTTAATGTTTGGTTGAGTGGTGGGAACCACAGTTTCCACCACAAACTCAGTTATAAACAGTGTAAAGCTCTCACATATTACAGTAAAAAAAAAATTGTTACAGTGTAAAACTCTCATATGCTACAGTAAAAGTGGTTATAACTACTGGTTCTCACCGCCCTTCCAAACACCTTATAATTGAAGCTCCAACCTTATGTTTAGAAACACCGCCTCCAATCAATTTTTTTTATATAGTTTTTTCCTATACATTAGAGTGTTTTTTTTTTTTTTTTTTTAATTTATGGTTTTAACTATGTTCTTAGGTACAATGATTATGAGTAAAAATCTAAGGCGACGAAAAAAAAAAAGATGGGATGGGGTTTACTCTCGAGACTTGTTGTTAAGATAATTATAAAATTTCTGCAAAGCTAATTTGGCCCATCACTCGTTATTTCTCTTCTACTAACATACTCATGACAACTATTTTTGATAGATTAGTGAAGATCTTTTTTATTGAAAAGAAAATATGGTAAGCGCTTACTTCTTTGGCGTTCAAAACAAGTTATACGTGAAATTAAAATTAGGATTATTTTTACATTTGTCTTTCAAATTATGTCACTTACTGACTCTTAAAACGTACTACTTAACCTCTTTAAATTTTGTTCCGTTAACAAGTGTCCTTTTGTATCAAACTCTGTTAGTTTATTAACAGTTTTTTTGCAAAAAAATTTTATAATTCCCTCCCAAACTACATTTTTTATGTTATTTTACCCATACTTTCAAAATGTGTTATTATGTCCCTTTATTTTTTTTGTTAGCAAATAACTTCCTTTTATCTAATTCTAGCTCGGCTAATAATTTGATTTATTTTTCTTCTAATTTTACAAAACCTTCATGTCAAAGCAATCCATATATCTATAGCTTACATATGAATATTTTCTACAATATGCTATTAAATATAAATATAAATATAAATATAAACATAAATTAAGAGGAGGTTCTTTATAAAAAATTAAAATAATGTGTTCTTAAAAAAAACTTCCAAAGCTCTATTCTTTGAAGGAATTTTCTTCTTAAGCTTTTTTATATTTATATGGTTAGAATAGCCTGTTGTAATACTTTTGATCGCATCTTATAGTGATAATAAAAACCAATCAGGTAGAAGGATTATTTATGATTTGATTTTATTTAACTTTCTTTAAAATATCAATCCGGTATGAAAATAAATATATGTCTATATATATATATGTGTGTGTGTGTGTGTGTGTGTGTGTGTTTAACTTTGGTAAGTGATTTTTACTATATGAAAGGAATCAAACCGATCACGGACCACCCAAAGGAAAAAAAAAAAAAGAAACCAATGATTGCGCTTTGTGGTGCTGAGCATTTGCTATGATCACTTGACTTGACTAGGATAAAACCACCACGCACCCACATGTGTTAAACGTTCGCTAATGCCAATCAGTCCGATAAAGTGCGATTGATTGGCATCAAAACACCATTTTCTTTTCTTTTTTTCTTTCATTAGCTAAGACTTTCAATCGGAGGAAAAATAAATATTGTTAAAAACAATCAATACAGTTAAAGATTTAAGGACCTAAAAACAAGTATTTGTGTAAATTTAGATAAGCTATTTGAGAATCCAAACTTCCGATGACAGAGTTAAAAAAAACCTTAATCCAACACGGAATTATCATATTGACCTGTTACATTACATATTATATAAAAATAATAATTCCAACAAACAAAAACTTATAATAATCTTACTTATGTAAGAATACACACCAACCGAGCACGTTATTAAAATTATAATTTTGTTACAAATCTAACAAATAAAAACCAGTATGCTTTTTCAATTTTCCTAAAAAAATGTTAATGTCAAAACTTAAACTGTTAAAATATGCCCACATTATTGGAAAAAGGAAAAACACAACTATCCATTCACTTTTTATGGTTTTGGTAAGTTTCCAACCTCGAGGTAGTAAATGTTAGAAGAAAAATTGGTAACAAATTCAATCGGAAGAAAAATAAACACTGAAATACCAAGGTGGAAAATAAAGTGGGAAAAAACAATAGACACCGAGATTTATAGTGGTTCGAGTTAACACGGTTTATATCCACTTTATTTTTTTTTTCACTATAATTTTTGAAAAAATTACACACATAAAAATTCTCGTCGAAACACTCGATACAATTCGCGAACAATTTTGGCAAAGTAACTCTTAAGACTTAAGATCTCCAACTCCCCTTTCAGTAATGTCCTCTCTTATTAATAGGTCCTCTGACCTGTATAACCGTCATCTCGAAGATAATTGTTTTTCAAAGAGGTACCCTTTTTTTCACGCCTTTCTTTCCTTTCGAAGTTGAGCTAGACTTTTATCGAGAGCTTTTCATGGAGCGAAGGAGTGTTCTTGAGCCAATAACAACTCCCTGCTTTAGATCATTTAAAGCTCCTTAAATTATTTGGGTCAGGTTTGCATCGAGGATCCTAACTTTTGAGTTGTCGACGCGAAAATGGAAACGTTGATCTTGATGATTGAAAATTGAGGTAAGATAAAAGCATTTGATTTGCTTTCTCAACCTTTTTTTTTTCTTTTCTCATGCTAAAGCCATGTGATTTATAGTGTGGATAGCGATCTTGCAATGTTTTGGGCTCAGTTTGCAATGTTTGGACTGATGGTGGGCCAAACATCAGTCTCAGTTATTACCAAATTGAGCAGTTTGAACCTTCTTAACCAAACACATAATAAGTTATGTGTATTTGTCGAGTTCCCATAAAACAAGAAGCACCAATCGCCGGAGACGGTATAAATTTGGTAGGAATCATATAGTAACTTCGTTGTCAATACGTAGTGTAGTCCATGATATTTTGTCTCCTGTATTCTATGGATTAATAATTTTCATTAAATTAAGGACACTTTACGGAAAAACCTCATACAAGTAATGTACATTTCTGACAATTGAATCTGATTAAAATCACATCAAAATAAGAAGTATGCAAAACTGATAGTTTTTAGTATAAATTTGATGAAAAAATCTACATAACTAGCTGTACATTTTACATCATCTTGAAGCAGAAAGCTAGAAATCTCCTTAAATTAAACAGACCATCTACCTAGTCGGCCGGAGGGCAAAGAAACTGACTTTGGGTGGAAAACATAACCAAAGGGAACAGTGAATTCTATGGATGTGTTTTTGAGGAATAATGGTTTAGCATTAAATTTTCAGGAACAAATGGATTATGAATTTTGTCTGCTTCTTGTACTCGTGTTTTTGACTCAGAGCCTGCAAATTTATGTTGAGCTTGGAGAGGAAAGGATTGGTGCTCTGTGGAAATTTTTCCCCGAGAAAAATAGTACTATCATCTCAATCCTTTATTTTCTTTGTCGGGAACTTCAGAGGTTTTTTCCTTTATTTTCCCTTTAAATTTTGCTGTTGTCGTTTTGTTTTCTAATGCTGTTTGCTACTGTCGTTGCTGGACTTTTTGGTGTCGTTTGCTTTGATGTGTTTTATGTTGTTTAGCTGTTCGTTTTATGTTTTGGGTCTTGGCTGTTATGTGACTGACGTCCCATGTCGCCCAATTGGTTAAACGTCAATCCCTAAGGGGGGGACTACTTGGATTGTATTCATTTTGGCTGAGCTTGCTTGTTGACATAATACTTCTTTGCAAGACTTCCCTTTACTCTAATTTCCAACTATTTACAAGTATGTTTGGCACGGCACTGTCATATGTAAAAGCTTTATGTCGTAGCTTCTTTTTGTTTTGCATTGTAAAGTATGAGAGATTTACACTCTAACCATTAGAACTATATCATTGGAATGACTTTGTCAAATGAAGCCTGCATCAATATTACACTAAGAGAGAGGAATTATAAGAGCGCATAGAACTAAAGCATAGATTTTCTAATTCAAAAGAAGGAAGATTTTAAATTCTACACCCTTTTGATAAAGAGAAGCATGTAGACTTGCTGCCATGCTATGCCCGTGAGCAGGAATAGACTTGCAAGGGAGATTTCCTGGTCTTCTAGGCTTTGTATTGGACCAATCCATAATAGATCAAAGAGGCCCAAATCTTATTGGGCTGAGCCTGTAACTCTATCCGTACATATATCAAGTTTGATTCATATGAATCAGATATTTGAATCGTTTGAGAGTTTCTGCCACACTTTCACTTATATTGTATTTTTAAATTTTTTTCACACTTGAAAATATGTGGTAATTTATAAGAAAGTAGCTTCAAAAATAAAATTTATGAAAATTTCCCTTGAAAATTATAAATCTTCAAAAAAATATGAAAAACGTCGGTAAAAAAGTGGCAATTCTTTATTAAATCGTAATAATTATTATATAATTATGAGTACAAAAATGACAATTTTTAATAACCAGTGATTTTTTTGCTATATTTATATTCCACTATAATCATTTTGTCATGTAGTGTTAACTTTTTATAAAGAAAAAATTACATGTTATGTCACCCTTTTTAAAATTGTATATATTTATATTACACTTTCATTCGGTATTAAATTTATTTGTTGCATTTATAAAAAAATATTTTTGAAAAATGGTATTTCCAAATGCTATCGATCCATCCATATGGGCTCTTAAGTTGAAAGCCCAAATATTACTTTGGGGCAAGCGTCAACCCAAACGTGTACATGAAGAGGAAGTTTCAGATGTTTCTCTATTTCAGTAGCCACATTTCCATGGTTATAATTAGTAGTAATTTCAAACCTAACGTTACTTAATTTTTAAAGTTACTTGCTTAGGGTGTTCGTTTTATTCTTTTTGTATGTTAAATATGTTGATCATTTATTCTAAAAATATATATGTTGATCGTTATAATAAAATTTGACAGCCTTAGGCATTGCTGCTCTTTCAAAGTTTTAACTTTATGCTTATTTCATTGTTGTAAAATTCAATCTATCTGTATGTTAATAAAGCTGTTCAAATTCAATTTTTATACGTCAATATTATCATAAGGTTACGATCTTTAATAAAGCTGTTCAAATTCAAATTTTATACGTCAATATTATGATAAAGTTACGATGTTTAAGATGATGCTATAATTATAAAACGTTAATCGTATAATTATACCTTTTAGTTTTCATTATTTTTTAATTTGTCTCTCTGTTTTTATAAACTACAAAAGTATCATTTGAATTTAAAAAACTTGTTTCAATTTTATCCCTTATAAACTTGTTTTACTTAAAAAACATAGAGATAAGTTAAAAATACCATTAATTAAATCTAATTTGTTTATAAAATATATGTTTCTTCTCGAGAAAAATTTAAAATAGTATTTTTAAAATTTAAAAAATCATAAAATTAAGATCTTTTTTTTTTTTTTTTTGAAATTTGATGTTTTTCTTTAAGATTTTTTATGATTTTACTATATAAAATACTTATCATAACTATTTAAGGACAGTCGTATTGTTTTGTCTAATTTTTTCTATTCATCAGATAAAATCAAAATAAATTTTTAAAATTTTAAAAATATCTTTACAGTTTTTAAAAATAAAACAATAAATTAAAAAATAATTAAAATTAAAAGAAATAATTATATATTAAAAAAACAACATAAAATACGGCTTATGAAACCTCATTGTTAAAAATGCTCTCTTCTTCTTTATTTTTAAAGCTGACTCTTTAAAAATTATTTTATTTTGATATTAATTTACGTTTTTTGTTCCTAGTTCTAAAACCCTAATAAATTCTCTCTATTCCCTTCCCCTAAATCTGCCTCTTTCTCTACCCTCCTTCCGTCTGATCTCTCTCCTCCCACTCTCACTGTTCTCAACCAACCGCCTCTGTCGTTCTCACTAGCGATCACGCTAGCCTTCCTCCCCCTCTGCTACTTCTGCGTTCTCACTCACAATCGCGCTCCTTCTCGGCCTTGCCGGGAGTTGGCGCCCTGGGAAGGAGGATGTACAGGATGGTGTCGTGAAGACTAGATCCATGACGACCGCGACGGAGATCGTTGAGATTTAATTGGCTTAGCTACAAGTCGTTGTCTCTCTCGATGCTGGTCAAGATTTTTTCTTGTGGACTGCTTCCGTCGTTGACTCCAATGCCGATATGAATTTTATTTTGCATTTTTGTCTAGAGTAATTTCTCCTTTTTGATTTTCAAATTTTTGTTTAGTTTTGATTATTATTCGCACAATGCACTATCTCTGAGATGCCATGGCTGAGCTTAGAGAAGCTTACTGCGAAGCCAGTTTTCTTTCTTCCGTTTTATTCTCAAATTTTTACTAATTTTGACCATCGCACAACGAGGCTCTATTACTGGCTCTGAAACGATTTCGAAGAGTAATGTTTCATTTTTTCTTTTTGATCCTCAAAGCTTTGTTTAACGAAGATGGCTTTGGCTATGGCTTCTTTGAGTCCTGGAGTTTACATGAATTGCAGTCCCAGTTTTTGGCCAAGTTTCGGTACAGGATCCGGTGATTCTGGGGATGTTTTTGGACGGAATCTAGTGGGTTTTATGTTGGTACTTAGCAGGTTTTAGGATGAAATTTGGTTGGTTTTAGAACAGAACTTAGACGAGTTTCATTATGCTTCTGCACCTTGTGCTAGTGATAGAAGGGAATTGATTTTTTTTTTTTTTTTCAAAAAAAATATGTTAGGATTTGATAAATTTGATAATTTAATACCCGTGTTGACAATCAGAGAGACAGTTGGCGTTTCTTTGTTTCAAAAAATATATATTGAAATCTAATGTGTTTTAAGTTGTAACTCGTATATTACAACCGGACACTTGAGGCTGTTGACACTTCTTTGTTTCAAAAAAATGTTAGAATTTAATAGGTTTTAAATTAAAACTTAGCATATTACAATCTAGTACTCCGCTCCGGAGATCGGATGTGGGTGGAAGCAACCTGGGTTCTAGGATGTATTTTTAATAAAGTGGTGCATTTAGGACCATTATTGTAAGTTTCACTTATACAGTGTACAAAAATGCTACTAATCTTTTTAAATTTCTAACCTTTCAATTTCATTAGTGGAAGAACGAGCCCCGCACATGCTAACAAAAAAAACTTAAAAATAAAAAAAAAATGTAGTTTGGAAGAAAAATAGGAAAAAAAAAACGTTTTAGGACAGGAAAAGGAAAAAAAAATTCAAAAGTAAAAAAAATAGCTAAAAAATAAAAAAGAAACATTTCAAAAAAACAACAAAACCTTTCAAATTTTAAACATATTAAAAGCATTACGTGAAATTTATTCTCAATTTATAAAGCTCTAATTCTTATATTCCCTTGTTAGGGGAAGTAGTTTCATTTGTGTGTGTGTGCATATATATATATATATAGAGAGAGAGAGCATATATATTATTTAAATCAACGTTATAATGAAATAAAACTAAAGAGATTTGTCAAAATAAGCACTAATATTTAGACATTTTATAAAAGTGAGCACGTTAAACTTTTTTAAAAAAAAAATTACAAAATTTTTATAAATCAGGCTTTGCCAGTTCATATTTGGACCATTTTGTGCCCACTAGTTTGTTTGTTTTTTTATTTGAATTTTTTGCCTGTTACAATC
>CAMOHE010044583.1:0-24097 GCA_946598075.1 Artocarpus hirsutus
TTTGACGACATCTCCTACTTGTCGTTAAATAATTTAACGACACTAAAATATTGTTGTTAAAAGGAGATCTTTAATACGACATCTATATAGATGTCGTTAATTATTGTTTCAAATGTCCTTAATGACATCTTTGTTTTTGATGTCGTTGTATGCACTTTTCAACGACATTTAAAAACTACATGTCGTAAATAATATGTCGTTAATGTAGTTTTTCTTGTAGTGTTATTTGATTCAATGACCACTTTAATTTTTTTAAATTGGAAACATTATTTTCAAAACACAAATTATGAAAATTGGATTTCATTACACACGACCACAAAAGTGACAAAACACAAAATAAAAAATTAATCCTATATTATTTTGGTCTCATATTGACATAAATCTACCATTAATTCTTTATGATAATTCAGGATTCTTTATAATAGTGAAACCATTGAATCATAAATGTATATTTGTAGTGGGGGGTGAATAAACCCATGAAAGCATCAAATTATAAATGTACATACTGTAGGGTGAGGTGAATAAACCTATATCATTATCATCATTATTTATTATTGTTATTATCATTATCATGTTCGTCTCTCACCGTCCACTCCAACGAGCTCAAAAACCGGCGATCTACAAAACCACACTAATCGTTTGACGAAACTCGATCTACAAAACGATGATCTACCAGTCGGTTTCTTCCTCACAACTTACGATATATTGTGATAAGTGGACTCTAAATGGGGCCGTGTTTGGCGCCAATCGAAGCCTTCTCCGTTTTGACTCAAATTTGGCGAATTCCATTGAGTTTTGAAGTCAAAGGAAAGTTGACCGTGTATGTATTTGTTAAATTTGATTGATCACGTTTTACTGATTTGGTATTGCACCGAATAAAATACATGTATATGTATGTGGGCATTAACTGGATAGTTTTTAGAGCACCATGGCATGGTTTTATTAAGAATGTTCTTTAATTACATATATTTTTAAAGTACTTTATATTCTTAATGGTCTGTAGTTGTGGTTAACGCTTTTTTGTCTCTTCATTTCCCTCCTTTGTAAACGTTTTCAATTTCTTCCTCCACTCTTCAATTTTGAATAATAAGCTACGAATTTGGTTGAGTAAATTTATACTAGCTTAAGCTTTTCTAGGCTGTGCGACGGTTTTTTCTGTGCTGATCTTCATACAGCGCGACCATGACTCAACAGGGAAAACTTTTTTTCTCCGGAAAACTAACTTCGTATATAAAATAGCATCATCGTCTCTTTAAACCAACACCAATAATTTCCTCAGAGGTTGTCTCTGTATCATGGCTTAAAGCAAAACACGGATATTATGCAAGTTTATGGTTCAATTCAAGAATATATATTACATTCAAGTGGATTTTTTGTGTGTGTGTGCATTCCTTTTGCAAGCTATTATTTACAATCCGGATAAGTTTATGCCAATATAAACTCAATATTGAAATAGACTCCCATACATTTGCTTTTCACCCGTCTCTTCAAGAATATAGACTAACATTTCACTAAGGATCAATATAGCTTTATTCAGCTTGTAACATAAGGTTGGATTAAAGGTGAGATGCAAGATATATTTTTGGCTCAATTCACCCATAAAACGCTTACATAATTCCAGAATCTTCAAAGAGCTACTTCCTACACTTCAATGCCACCTCCAAACTTTGAATTCAACATCCTTCTTTTTTCACCACTTATTCTCAACACTTTTTTTTTTTTTTTAATAACACTACACCTCCAAACTTATTCAACTTGCTATAATTCAAGGTGTAGCATCATATTTTTAATTTTTAATTATTTTTTCCTTTCTTTTTTTCTCTTTTTTTTTTTTTTTGAATAATAGTTCAATAAAGATAGACACAACTTTTATCTTACTAAACTCCACCCTTCCTCCCTTATGTAGCATAGCTCCTAATGATATTTCTTGGTGATGCTCATTTGCTAATGCTTGTACGGGGAAGTGTAAGGATGTATTATTAGGGCTAGGCACATATATGGCTTTGAAAAAAAAAGATATTAATTAATCCAAGCTTAATAGGATAGACTAGAGATAAATATAAACAGGTAGGCTAGAAAGGCTCAATCAATCTAACAATGGCCTAAATTCCATCCTTAACTTAGTATAGCTAGAATTTCATCTCAAGAGTGATTCAAACAAATTCTAGGATTCACAAAATTAATCAAGTCCATAATAACATAAACCGTCTCTAAATAAACATAATAATTCACTACTCAAGATCTAGCGCACAAAAATTTGAAGCATCACAACTTAAAAAAGAGACTAACACAAGAAATTTGCATAAACCCAAATAATATTCTAGCTTTAACATAAGCCATGAAAATAATTAAACTATAGTCTCATCATAGGTCTGGAAGGAAATCACCTGATTAAGCATATTAACATCTCTCTCTCTCTCTCTCTCTCTCTCTCTCTTTAACAGAAAAACAAATACAAAAACCAAAAACAAAAGTAAAACACTAAAGCTAGAGTATGACTAACAAAAAATTAACCACATGTAAAAGTAGTTCTTTTCTTAATCTTCTGGAGCTATGGCTATTTGATTGTAACCAAAACAGCCGTCTAATAAGCAATAGTAAGCATGATTTGCAAGCCTATCCAACATTTGTTCAATAAAAGATAAAAAAAAAAAAGACCCTTACAGGTACCTTCACTTCGCTTCCAGTAGTCTATGCATACTCTCCATCCCATGATAGTTCTTATTAGAATAAGCTCATTATAATTGTTAGGATTTTTAATCCTATTTTTGTGTTGTCATCTATTATCAAAAATATGTATAATTTTGTGGTGATATTAGGAATTATTTGCTAAATATTTTTGGATCCCTTTTTTTTGAGCTTTCCAATATGTTTTGGTTGATGGTGATACATTTTGACTTTTTAAAAATGGGAAATTATTTGTATTTTGTTGGTATCTTTTTGTGGAAAGTTTTGTGAGTAGTACTAGGTATTTCTTTAATTTATATAGAATTATTTGATTGAGATTTTCCCAATAAAATTCAAAATAAAATATGAGAAAAAAAAAAGAAACTGACATAGTTTACTTTTCTATTTCGCTTCTAGTTTCTATTTTCTGAGTGTAGGAAACATCTATCTGTCTACACAACCAAAGCACGAAGATGTTTGTCAAGACAGCTTTCGACACGATAGAGTTAAACTTCCCGATTTGTTTTAGAGTGAATACTTGACAGCTAGGATCTGAATTTCATTTCTAATTTCAAGGAGATTTGACCTGAATAAGGAGAGTGAATTTGAACACTTCTTTAGGGGTAGGCTTTACCCATTTAAAGGATCACATACTAAGATTCATTTTTTAGAGCTTCATTGTAAGAGAAAGTGTGAGTATAAAAGCCCCAGTGTTTTAAACTTCAATACATTGCTCTCATCCCTATGTTGCCTTAGCATATTCATTCCAATCTAGAAGGTCCGAGGAGGATTGTTCATGGGTTGAAGGCTCGAAGTACATCAGTTGGAGAGAAGGCGAGCAAAGATAGCTTACAGTAGGCTGAGGACTCTGAAGGAGGGGGAGTCGTAGAAGGAGTTTCGTAGGTTCCAAGTTGGTGTAGATTCTAGGCTTTTTTGTAATTCTAAACTAGTAACTATAATTCAGCACAGTGGATTTTTCTTATCTCTAGTATGAGTAGCACTTGTAATTTTTTCCAGCAATGGTTTTTGGCCACGCTAAATAACCATATTGTTGTGTTCGTTTTATTTTTCTACACTTTACTTTATATAGCAATTATTTTTTGTTATTGTTCAAATTGGGACCGTTAACGTGTTCTGTGTATATAGAAGGCCGTTTATTTTGTCTATTAGGTCTTACAAGTAGTATCAAAGTAGGACACCATATCTAACATTTATTTATTTGTTAGGTCTAACAAGTGGTATCAGAGTAAGACACCGTATCTACCATGAGATTCGAAATCAAGACTGTGGACGGATATAGAGAAGGAGGTTCAACTGTGGGGCTACCTCTACTAGATGGCATCAATTATGCCTATTAGAAGGCATGAATGAGAGCATTCCTGAGTTCCACTGATAAACATGTTTAGAGAAGCGTTGAACTAGGATGGTCACCACCCACAACTGTGGTTGATGGACTTACAAAACCCAAGGAGATAAAAGATTGGTCTCCTACTGAGTCAAACCTAGCCATCTGGAATGCAAAAGGTTTGAATGTCATTTTTAATATTTTCGATAACCAGTTCAAACTTATTTCTTCATGCACAGAAACAAAGGTGGCTTAGAAAGAGGCTGGAAGTGGCAAATGAAGAAACTTCTATAGTTAAAAGATCTAAACTGCAAATGGTGGCCACGTAGTGTAATGAAATTCTCATGCGTGAAGATGAGAGATGTGGTTAGTAATTTTTGTGCTTTCACCGGTACTATAACTTCATTGTGAGCCATGATGATAATTCAGAAAATAAAGATGGCTATAATTTTGATGAACTCCAAGAAGCATATGACAAGCTATATTCCTCATGGGAAAAGATGCTTACAAAGAGCAAATTTCTTAAGAAGAAGATCGTAAGCTTGCAATTGGGAAAAAAAATATTGGATGAAGGCAACAACTGGCTGACTTTATAGAGAAACTATGGACTGTCACAATAGAGCATGCCCAGTCTAAGTTGACCATCAGAAGCTAACCATTGGCTCTGTAAAACTTGATAAAGTGCTTAGCCTTAAAAAACCCGATAACAACTAGCATAGTTTGGGTTACACTAAAGATGCTTCAAATGCAAACAAAAGAAAGATCCTATTCATCAAGGTAGAACAAGCTGAAACCTCCAAGGTCAAAGTAGACCCATTGCATGACCAAAGGTACAAGTAGGAGACACTATGGTCTTTTTAACAACTATGGACACAAACCATACCTAAACAAAATTGTGCCTACATTCAACAAACAACACGCATCAAGGTTCAGGTAAGTAATCAAGGTGCGAAATATCACAACATTCTCATATGCCATCATTGTTGTATTAAAGGACTTATCAAGCCCAATTGCTTTTAGTTATTGCAATTAATTTCTCTAGATAGGGGATATGAGATTGTTCAAAACAAGAAACCCGTTAAGCCTACGACTGCAAATGAAAAACCAGCTAGTAAAATTAAAAAGGTTTATATGAGAACTAGTACTTTGATAGTGGGTGTTCTAGGCATATGACAGGTAATAGGAGACTTTTCAAGGAGTGCAAGCAATGCATTGGTAGGATTATCATATTTGGTGATTGAAAGAGAGGAAGCATTATTGGAAAGGGAAAAATATAAGTATCTGAGTTCCCAAAGTTGAAGAATGTTCTTCTTGTGGGTGGTCTAAAGGCAAACCTGATTAGCATAAGCCAAATTTGTGATGACAAACTACAAGTACAGTTCACATAGGATGGCTATTAGGTTCTTGATAAAAGAAGCAGTGTGAACTAATAGGCTGTAGATCAAATGACAACTGCTACATGTTGGAACAGTCGTTGCATATCTTCATTGTGACCACAGACCCAATTAAGTTATACACCAAATGTTAGGACATGTGAATTATAAAGATTTATATAAACTTGTCCGTCTTGATGCAGCTCAGGGTATCCCAAGTTGGAAAACAAACCCGAAGGAGTGTGTGGGCCATGCCAACTTGGCAAGCAAATAAAAAGTTCCCACAAAGTCGGTCATTACCACACCACCTTAATGGTAATGGAATTACTACACATGAATCTAATGGGTCCATTGTCTACTGAAAATGTTGGAGGTAAGAAGTACATTTTTGTATGTGTTGATGATTTTCACACTTCACATGGGTTGATTTCCTTAAAGAAAAGTTAGATACTTTCGATTGCTTCAAAAAAAGATGTATAAGATTAATAAATGAGAAGAACTACAAAATTGTTAAAATTGTAAAAATTACGAGTGATCAAGGAAATGAATTTGAAAACTCTAATTTTTCTTATTTTTGCAATAAACATAGTATAATTCTCTGCCCAAAAACTCCTCAGCAAAATAGGGTGGTAAAAAGAAAGAATTGTCATTTGTAGGAAATAGCTTGAGTCAAGCTAAACAACAAAAGATTGACAAAGAGACTATGGGCTGAGGTTGTCAATGCGGCATGCTACATCATCAACCGTGTGTGCATTTGGCCAGATACAAGGCACACACCATTTGAGATTTAAAAGGCCAAAAAGCCAAACCTAATCTATGTTTATGTATTTGGAAGTAAGTGCTATATTCTAAATAACCATGAACAGCTAGGTAAGTTTGATGCCAAAAGTAATGAAGGTGTTTTTATTGGCTATTTGTAAAATAACAGGGCTTATAGAATTTACAACATGAGTAACCAAACTATCATGGAATCAATCAATGTAGTGATTGATGATACTGATGAATTCTCTGAGTTTTCATAGGAAGAGAAAATACAAGAACTAGTAGAACAAGGACTACAAAAGAAAGATGAAGAAAATCTAGTGGACACAATGTGTAAACAATTGAGATTGTTGAGGCTACTAAGCATACAGAACAAGAACATGAAGATGTCCAAACACCTCATCACAACACGCGTTCTGTGCAAATAGGACCTTCTTCTTAGGTGACCAAGGCACATCCACTAGAGAAGCTAGTGATTGGGGAGTTTAAAGAACACATGTTAACTAGAAGAGATCATTAGAATCTTCATTAAAACATGATAGGACACACCTGTTATGTCTTTGCCATTGAGCCAAAAAATGTGAAAGAAGCTCTCAAGAAAGAATCTTGGATAAATGCCATGCAAGAAGAGCTTAAGCAACTTGAAATGAACAATATTTGGACTCTTGTGCCTAAACCTAAGGGCACCAATGTTAATGGAACAAAATGGATCTCCTGCAACAATATTGAATAGCATGGGAACATCATAATAAACAAAACAAGACTTATGGCTCAAGGATACACACAAGTAAAAGGATTGATTTTGAGGAGACATTCTCTCTTGTGGCAAGATTGGAATCTATTAGACTTCTACTAGAAGTTGCGTATTCCCGTAAGGTAAAGTTGCGCCAAATGGACCTAAAGAGTACACTTCTCAATGGCATTCTTAAATAAGAAGCTTATGTCAGCAGCCAAAAGGATTTGAGGATCCTCAACACCCTAATCATGTGTTGAAGTTGAAAAAGGTACTGTATGGACTGAAGCAAGCACCACATGGCTAATATGAACTGTTGACTTCCTATCTACTAAAGAAACAGTACATCAAATGTGGTGCTAACAGTTCATCAAACGCTCTTGTGCTTACATCATTATGGCTCAAATTTATGTGGATGACATTGTCTTTGGATCCACTCCTAAGAAACATGTTCAAGACCTCATCAAGCTAATGCAAAATGAGTTTGAAATGAGCATGGTTGGGAAGCTGAATTTCTTTTTGGGACATCAAACAGCTCAAAGATGGTATCTTTATATCTCAATCCAAGTATGCAAAAAACTTAGTGAGAAAATTTGGATTGGAGTACTCAAAGCCTTATCGAACTCCTATGAGTCTAAGTGTCAAGCTTGGCAAGGATGAGAAGGGAACATCAATTAACCAAAGCTTATCCAAAAGCATAATTGACAGCCTACTGTACTTCACAGCCAACCCTCTAGACATCGCCTTCATCGTTGGATTGTGCACACGCTTTCGGGCATATCCAAAAGAGTCACATATTGTAGCTGTGAAGCAAATCATAAGGTATATATAAGTGGCACTTTTGACTATGGTATTTAGTTCACAAATAATGCAAGTTATAGGTTATAGCGATGCAGATTAAGCCGAAAACTTATATGACGAAAAAAGCACATTTGGAGGGGCCTCTACGTAGGTAAAAATCTTGCAACTTGGCATAGCAAGAAGCAAAACTCCATCTCCTTGTCCATAGCTGAAGCAAAATACATTGTAGCTAGAATTTGTTACACCCAACTTGTAATACCCGTCAATTTTCATGTAACGGATGAAAAATGACGTTAAGTAATTTCTTTATTGATATGTGTTATGATACTAACTATTTTAATTTAAGTGTTATGACAGGTGACGGTCACGTGAAATCAATATGCTCAAGTGTTCATGTCATTTACGTTGTGTTTAAAAATGATTTTGTAATGATTTAATGCTTTAATGAATTCTTGTATCTTAAGGCAGATCGACAGGTCGAACCATTTAGTTCAGCAGGCCGAAATGACCCTCTTGGAACGGCAAGCCGAAGAATATAATCGACAGGCCAGACCTCATGGCTTCGACAGGCCAAAGAAGGCTAATGAACAATCGGCAGAAATCATCCAAAAATTTATGACAAGGAAGATTATTGTGATTGGATATGATTGGAAGTTTTATTTTGATTGATTGGCCTATTTTTGATTTGATTCCTTATTTTAGGAAATAGAATATTTGACTTTGGATGATTGATGAGGATTTTCCTATTTTGAAATTGAGAAATATGGTAACTAGAACCATTCTTGAAAACTTTGACTTTTTTCCCTCAATTTTCTCCATTCTCAAGCGAATTTTACTCTAATTTAGTCAGAAAAATTCTAATTTTATAGAGATAGTTAACCTACCTCATCCTTCATTTTCATTCACGTAAAAATTTACTCTCTCTCTCAAAATTTCTCTCAGACATCTTTTCTTTTTCTCTCTTTTCACGTTTTTCTCCTTCTTCTCTCCCTTAATTCTCCTACAAATATTTGATAGAAATATTGAGTTTTTTTTGAGCGAATTCGAAGGAATTGAAGAAGAATCATTTTAAGGTAAAAGTTTGTTCTTGGTTTAATTCTAAAATTAAATTTTCCTTGAAATCTGACTGCTGTAACTTTTTCTAGGAATTTTTGTTTGCTCTAAAATTTTACTATGTTATTCATGCATGTGTTACGTAATGTTCCTCCAAATTTCAAGTTAATTGGATTTTTCTATAATAAGTTATGCATTTTCTCCTCTCTACCACTCAAAAAAAAAAAATTTCTGATTGTTTATGTGCACATAAACGTAGCCTTTGTTCATAGAGTAATTGAATGATTTTCTCACGAAATTTCATATGTATATGTTTATGTATATGTTGAAATTATAAAGTAGACAGTCTCATGATAATATGACGAATATTTTATGTGTTATAGAATTTTTATAGAAGTTAGGTTTTTAGACTGTTTTAATGGTAAATTGTTGAACTTTATGTTGTGATGTTTTTGTATGATTTAATGAATTTATTTGATGATGAAATATTTTTGTGGTACTATATTTTTGTATTTGTATATTAATAAGTTGTCATTAAAAGTTTGGTAATCATTATGATAAATTTGTGTGTGGTAGATAAATTACTAGTAGTTGCCATATTTTATTTTGTAGAGGCTTGTGCACAATGTTTTGTACTATTGTATAAAATGACTATTAATATTTTATCATGTATATATGTTCATGTGTGAATGTAAATTATATATATGAGTGTGTGTATTTGGTATAGTTGATGTGTGAGTTGAATAGCAAGTGGGAAGTGGTATACTATTGATGTTATATTTTTTTAATATAATGTGCACTATATGAAAATGTGTAAGTTGCAATGATGGTGGCCGTGTATGGCTTTGAGAAATGATGTGGGATGTGTTATGGAATTTGAGATGTGTTTTGTGGTATTGAATGATTCCATGGTCTTATGAAAATAATGTTAATTGTTATTTTAAATAAATGTATGGCATGAATATACTAAGGAACGAGTACATCGAGACTATAGTGACGTTACCTATAATTCAATTAAGGTTAAGTAAGCTATACAAGTAAGTACATTCTCACCTGCAACATGATATGTTTTATAAAGGTCTGAAATTATGTTCATGATGATATCAATGATGATTTTATGATGATTTCATTTAAATATTGCTTATGAAAGATTTTTATGTTCAAAAAGTTATGCATGTATGATGATGACGTATTCAAAGCATGAAAGTATAAATATGTATCTATGTATCACCTAAATAAGTGTTGCATACCCAATGTTATGATATCTTGTTTGGTTTAGGATTAGCTGCCCCTCTCCTCTCATGATGACACGCCTACAATGATGATTATGGTGTAACACTTAGGCCTTTAAGATAAAATGAATTAAGTTTTAATATGGACAATGTAATGAAAGATACGTTCCTTATGAAATTGTGCCTAGTGCACTATTGTGATGATGATGATGATGATGATGTTCATAAAATGTTTTAAGCTGTGAGATATAAATGTACTTACTAAGTATTAGCTTATTCAGCTTTATATTATGTTGTAGATAAAGGTAAGAAGATAATGGAATAGGTGTAGGGCAAGGAAAGACGTGTGAGCTAAGTAAGATGGATTGAAAACGAAAGACGCCAAGAAAAAAAGTTTTTTTAAAAAAAAAACTTATGAACTATGTTTTATTTTTATTTTATTTCAGTTTGAGTATGTTTGACTTCCGCACTTTAAGGTATTGGAACTTGCTTAATAGTAATTTTTGATTTTTGACAGCCGGTCGGACTGCCGAAGAAATTAATCGACCTATCGATTGTCAAGTATCGGCCTATCGATCTTATTAATTTTAAAACCCTATTTTTGCAAAGCCTCGGGCGGCCTGCCAATAGATGATCTTCCGCCTGCCAGTCGAGTTTGGCTTGCCGAAGTCTCAAGCTCGGGCTACCGAACTATATAAGCAAATTTTGAACTATGTGATTTTTATTATGAATTTAATATTTAGTGTGGTAAACTATTTAAGAATGATTATAATTGGGTAATATATTTTATATTGATGTAAAAAAAAAATGCATGCATGGATCTTGGGGTATGTTTTCAAATTATGTTTTGAACAAATAGTTTATCTATAATTATAAGTATTATAGAACGAATGTAACGACATCTGTGGCATTCGTAAGGGGACGTTACACAACTTTTCTAGCTGAAACATATATTGTCTAACAATGGCATTGAACATGACACTATGGTAATGTATTGTGATAATTCAAGTGCTACTAGCATTTCAAAGAATCTTGTTCAATACTCATGCACAAAGCACATAGATATCAGACATCATTTCATAAGAGAACTTGTTGAGGATAAAGTGATTTATATTGAACATGTTCAAATAGATAATAATTAGCTGATTTGTTCATCAAAGCACTTAACACTACACAATTTGAACACATAAGGAAGTCACTTGGTATCTATATACTCAACAGATTGAGTGTTAGAAAGAGGAAAACATTGCACTACACTTGTCATGGTTCTAAGTTGTGTTTTTTCTTATTTCTTCTAAGCATGCCGATAGCACTTAAATTTCAGATCTATTCATACAGCATGTGTTTGTTTCAATTCTTCTCGTGTTTCTTTTTGTACATCTTTAGATAATCTGAGTTGACATTGACATGTGCAAATAAACAAAAAGGTGTTTTATCTTTACTAGAGACAAGAATGCATTTTGATGACCTATAGGGGTCCTCTGGTAGTGTTCTTTTTTTTTTTTTTGGGTTTGAAAAAAGTTAAAAATGAGAATATTTTGAAAAATATACTGGATCTATTTGGTAAATTGTGTTTGGTGTCACATGTTTTTGAAAACCCAAATTTAATTTTAAAAAATAAATATTAATATACTAATAATTTTTATTATTATTTTCTTAAGCGAAGAGGAATTCCTCTTTTTCTTCTTCTTCTTCTTCTTCTACTCTGGTGAGGCAGAGACCGGTGCTGGCGCCAGCAACTGTGCAAGCTGCGGCGAATACGTCGACGTCGACAGACCCAACCATACCTCTTGATGGTAGTAAATCGACAGCACTGTAGCATCGACAGCTACTTTGTGAGCTTTTTCGCTTAGATCGATGGCCATTTTTGCATAGATCGACGACGCCATTAGCGGAGATCGTGGCAATTGATTGGTCCTCTGCGTCCGGTTTGTTCGGTTCCTCTCGCTGTTGGTCGAACTCTGCATCTTGCTGTTGCAAGCCTCATTCGCCCCCTCCCTCGACTCTGTCAAGTCTCCACCGCCGCCATCCTTCCCTGTCAAGTTCACTTTCTTCAACTCCTGCACCGACAACACTGCCGTCGATCCCTTCGCTATCATCTCTGAGCTTCCATCATATGAATCCTCCACCATCGTCGGTTTATCCCGCTTCAGTTTGGAAGGCTTCGGCTCTTTCTCTGCCACTGCCATAGCAACTTCGGTTTGTTCTGGAACATTGTCCTTGAGATTCGTTCGAGTTTGGTTGTTTTGGTTCGCTAGAGTTGGGTTATGGTTGGGTCACCAGAGTTGGGCTATGGTTGGGGGTGGTTCACCGAAGAGAGCAAGGAAGAAGGTGTTGATCAATAATAGGGTTTTGAAAAAATTAAAAACATCTTTATTTTGTTTTCAAAATCTGAGTAAATTTGGCGTGTTTTTGAAAAAAATTTCGTTTTCATTTTTTTAAAAATTTTAACCAAACATGTTTCTAAAGTCATTTTCATTTTTTGTCTTTTTAAAAATGACAAAAATGTTTTTGAAACAGAAACCAAATAGCCCCATAGCAACTGTCTAGATGCTAGGATGATTCTCAAGCCAAAGCTATAGGACATGCATCATAAGAGAATGGCTATCAAAACTTATACTATGGCATCCGATGATGTACACGTAGCCATAACCACTAATTTAAAATTGAAGACTAAGAGTGCAAAAGAAAAAAAAAATCAAAAAGATATGCAAAAGCAAAAGAATAAAAAGGCACAACAAACGTCAAATTGATCTCATACTGTAATGACCAAGAAAATGTCATTAATAAAATCTAATATTTAATTGGGTTTAATTAATGAATTTATTTTTAAAAAATGTAGTTTTTGTAAAAGTTGTAATTTTTGTACAAAATTACGATGAAATGTGAATAAACAGCATAGATTGCATATTTTATGGCAAATGTGATGCAATGTTGGATATGGTAAAATACAGATTTTATGAGTTGAATTACTCAGAAATCTGTGAATAATATCCATAAAATGAATTTTATATCGCAATTAATTATGAAATTGTGGTATAAATGAATGGATGATTAGAATGTAAATAGGACATAGAGGTTGTCCAAACCCTAACCGGGGGTATGAAGGAGGCCAGAGTAGCATAAGAATACTGCTAAGTGAAAACATAGATACGAAAAATGTTATAATTGGCCTCTAAAATTGAATGAAAAGTAAGTTAAATATTTTTTATACAGTCTAAAAATAGGAAATACACTGATTTGACCACGGCAGTATAAGAAAAATATGACATGATGAAAAATTACACTGTGTAAATTTTGGACCCAACAAAGTGGACACCCAACTGGATTTGATTGGGCCACCAAGCCTTGAAATGTGGCCCAATAGCAAGAGGAATCAAGTGGGTGACTTTGAGTCACCAAGTGGATAAGTGAGCATTTAAAGCTTGTTTATCACAAATTTTTCTCTTTCTTCTCCACTAAGTTTCGGCAGCCATTGTTGAGAGCTTCCAAAAAAATTTCTCAACTTCAAACCGTGCAAAAATAGCCCCAAAACAATTTTAGAAGCAAGCCTCAAAGATTTTTACAAGATTAAAGGTGAAATTCTAAACTTTTTGATGAGTTTTTAAAGGATTTCTCATGGATTGAAGAAAGGATATTAACCCATGTAATTTTTGCATGAAAACGAGGCTTAGAGGCATATCACAAGGAATTTCAAGGCTAGAAATCAAAAAGAGGTTATTTTGGTAAGTTTTGGAATTCAAAGTTTTGAATATTAATGGATTTTGTTTGGATTTTTTTTTTTTTCAAATCCATATGAGTTTTCGAGTTTATGTTTAAGGAAATTTCATGTGAAGGTGATGCATAGCATGTTTAAATAGCAAAATTTTGATTAAGGATGCAGAATGGTAGTTTTGCATAAAATAATATTTTTGCAATTTTGTGGCTAAATTGTGTAAAAATGAAGTTTGAGCATGAGAATGATCTGAGTTAGGCATGGAATAGACTATGCAAGGGTAGATTTGAAATTTTGAAAAGGATTTTGGCAAAAACATCCAAAGGACTAAATTGAAAGAAAATTTTCTTTCTCGGCAGAAATAGAAATTAGCCAAAAACACCCCTGTACAGTGAGATTTTGAGAAAATTTAAAACACTAAAGTTGTAGATCTCGATGAAACTGTTAGGCATCGTAAACTGTTCGTCGAAAAACTCAACTGTTTGTGAGTTTTTGAATTTTCAAGAATATATTAAAAGTGAAAAATTGGTAAAATGGAAAAAATGTCATTTTTCAAAATGATTTGAGGTATGGTACTTCAAGTAAAAATCTTTCTTATGAAAAATAGGAATTTTTTATGTAAAGAGAAAATTATAGCCCCAGGGGCAAAATTGTCACAATTTTCAGTTTAAGGGCTAAACCGTAAAGTTTTATGAAAAAGAGACTTAAGTGTGAAATGAAGTGATACAAGCCACTAGGACATTATTCTCAAGTTAATAAGTGGCTATTGATGTTAAAATAACGAAATCGAGCTCGGATCGGTCAATAAGGCACGGAGGGCAAAATCGTCATTTTTGTCCGAATAACCCGAGTAGCTCTAATAAGGTCACAGATAGGAAAAGAAAGTGATTAGAAAGATTTATACCCTTTGTAAGTAACGATAGGGTAGAATTAGAAAGAAATAAGGAAATCAATATTTGTAGAGTTGTGTACAGTTATACAACTCGAACAATTAAGTAACGAACGTTTTGTAATGAAACATATTGGAATTGGCTAATAATTTTGTAATTGGCCAACAGGATCCTAGGAGTCTAGAAGAAAGAAGACTGAAGTTGTTTTTGGTAGTGCTCAGAAGCAAGTAAGTACCCTTCCCACCTACAGCATGAAATTGTGGGTGTAGAATGTGTGAATATGTATATTAGGGAATAAATTCCAATGTGAACTTGTTTGTTGCTATGAAATGAATACCTAGAGATATAGAATTGGTACCTGTGTGTATACGATTAAAATACCTGAGTGTATATCATGTTATGTATTGTTACATGCGATATATTGTGTACTGGTGTATACGATCATGAAAATATGTATGTTTATGAAATAGGTACTTGTGGGTACTCTGCAATGCATACGAACTTATGTTTCATGGATAACATATGAATATCATTTCATGCCTGATATGACAACCATATTAAATGGATTGGTAAATATGTCACCAGAAGTTAAGAAAAGTGTCGTACCGACTCCCGAAGCAAGGGGAGTTTAAAGGATAAATTATGGTCACGGTGTTACGTTGACCCTAATGAAATTGCGCAATGGTACGAACACTTGGGCCCTAATGGAAGATAAGAAACGATGAAGATAAGGAAAGTTCATAAGAAAGCATAAATGAATCATGCATTCATTTGATTGTCCATTTGGGATTTATGGGACTTACTGGGCGTTAGCTCATTAAGTATTTTATGCTGTAGGTATTTTGACGAGAAGGTCAGAATAAATTCTAACGATGAGCTGGCGGACAAATGATGTGTGCAGATCGGGTATGGAGTCCGCTAATGATTATTTCCACTGTGTGTATTAAAAGCTATTTCAAAAAGAAGGGTTTGAACAGGAAAATATTGTAAAGTAAGAATGTTTATGTAAATATAAGTTTGTGAAAGTATTTTGGAAGTTTTCGAAAATTATAGTATGTGAAATATTTATTCAGTTGAAAAAAAAAGTTCTCTCAATTTTTGCCCCTAAGTAAGTAAGAAAAATGTCTTATCACAGCCCGAAAAAGCAGGTTGTGACACATACAATATGAAAAGAATAAATGTGCCTACACTGGGAAACATTAGTGTAACAAATTAAAACAAGCTTTGTAATAATGTGCTTGTAACAATGTTAGTTAGGCTATTAGTTAGTTAGTACATGTGGCATCAATTCATTGGCCTAAGAAATCTTTGGTTGATAAGAATGTATTCACCTGCTGTAATACCGTGATGAAAAACAAAGGTTATAATTGAAAAATTCTCAAAAATACAAGTCATTTGAGATTTCACCACAAAAATGTGTTTCATCTTTGAATTCTTAATCTTCTTTACGTGGGTGTTTCAAACCGTTCTTAATTTCAAATATCTAGTTGAACTTCAACTTGGCCATCAAATCAAGGCCATTCAAACTGATTAGGGTGGAGAATATCACGCATTCACTAATTACCTCAACAAAAATGGGTTCGTCCACAGAACGTCTTGTCCTCATACTCATGAACAGAATGGGTTTGCTGAAAGGAAGCATAGACATATAATAGAAAATGGTCTGACATTATTAGCTCAAGCATCCATGCCTTTCAAATTTTGGGATTAGGCCTTTCGAGCTACTGTCTTTCTTATCAATAGATTACCATCATTAGTTCTCAACTTCAAAAGTCCCATTGAAGTTCTCTTTGGCCAAAAATAGTTTATTCACAATTAAAGGTCTTTGGCTGTAAATGCTATCCTAACATCAGGCCTTATAACAACCATAAACTTCAATTTTGATCTAGGCCTTGTACCTTTCTTGGCTATAGTCTTAACCATAAAGGTTACAAGTGTATAAATGCAAAGGGGAGGATCTTTATTTCAAGGGATGTCATTTTTTATGAAGAGGACTTTCCCTTTGCAAGATCATGTACTAAGACCACTCCCACTTCATCTACCTCATCTTCATCACCATTACTAGTCTTACCCCTAAGGAGCTCTTCTCCACCTCCTGATGGTGAACATTCTTCTCTTCCTCTTACTCCTGATCTAGGTGATTCTAATACACAACATGAACTCCCTAGTTCTTCTGCCCCCTCTCCACATCCTTCTTCCCCACAACTACAGCCAAAATAGCCTCTAAAACATCCTATGATCACACGATCAAAAAAAGGCATCTTCAAACCCAAAGTTTATATAGCTAGTCAAGAACCAATCATTGTGTCTAAAGCATTGGCTCAGGAACACTAGAAGCAAGCAATGCAAGATGAATATCTAGCACTTATCAAAAATAATACATGGAGTCTTGTTGATTTACCACCTGACAAAAGAACTATAGGCTGCAAATGGGTGTTTAAAGTCAAGGAAAATCCTAATGGTTAAGGCTAGGTTAGTTACAAAAGGGTATAACCAAGTTACAGGCTTTGACTTCACAGAAACATTCAGTCCAGTGGTGAAGCGAACCACCATTAGGACTACAATGACACTAGCTTTAAGTAAAGGATGAACAATTAGACAGCTTGATGTGAACAATGCTTTCTTTAAATGGTGTGTTGTAAGAAGACGTTTACATGGATCAACCTAAAGGCTTTGAAGATCCTGATAACTCTACCAAAGTATGCAAGCTCAATAAATCATTGTATGGACTGAAGCAGGCACCCAGGGCCTAGTATGACAAGTTGTGTACTGCTCTTGTTCATTTTGGTCTTAGTTCTGGAAGGTCAAATTAGTCTCTTTTCTTTAAACACTCAAAAGACTCTTCTCTCTTTATTTTAGTTTATGTGGATGACATTCTAGTCACTGGCAATAATGTGAAAGAAATACAAGAGCTAGTGACAGCCCTTAATATGCAATTTGCACTTAAGGATATAGGAAAAGTTGATTATTTTCTGGGCATTCAAGTCAAGTATACTACTGTTGGTGGTATTCACTTGTCTCAATCCAAGTACATCAAAGATTTGTTATGCAAAACCAAAATGCAAAATGCTAAAAGTGTTGCTGCTCCAATGACCACTGGTGAAAAGCTTGTAAACTTTGGGAGTGATCCTGTTGACAGCGCACAACTTTATAGAAGTGTAGTGGAAGCTCTACAATATGTTACTGTTACAAGACCTAAGATCGCATATAGTGTCAATAAAGTGTGTCAATTCATGCAGACACCCTTACAAAGCCATTGGAAAGCTGTTAAATGAATCCTGAGGTATTTGGCTAGGACAATTGACTATGGTTTGCACTTATAAAAGGCAGTAGAGTCTGAACTACAAGTGGTGGCATATTGTGATGCTGACTGGGCCTCGGACCTACAGGATCGAAAATCTACTTATGGTTTTTGTGTCTACTTAGGCCCTAATCTTGTTTCATGGCACTCTAAGAAACAACACACAGTAAGTCAGTCATCCACTGAACTGAGTATCGAAGTCTTGCAAGAGTTGTTGTAGAGATTACTTGGATTCAAACTCTATTAACCAAAATTGGTTTCAAGAGTTCATCTACACCAATTGTTTGGTGTGATAATTTGAGCACAGTTCTTATAGCAACTAATCCTATACTTCATGCAAGAACTAAGCATATAGAAATCGATCTATACTTTGTAAGAGAAAAAGTGTTACAAAAATAGATAAAGGTACAACATGTAGCTCCTATAGATCAAATTGCAGATGTACTTACTAAAGCCACCTCTAGTTCAAAGTTTGGTGTTATGAGAGACAAACTTAGAGTAGTTTCTTTGACCACTCTTAGAGTAGTGGTGTTAGTGTAACAGATTAAAACAAGCTTTGTAATAATGTACTTGTAACAATGTTAGTTAGGCTGTTAGTTAGTTAGTACATGTGGCATCAATTCATTGGCCCAAGAAATCATTAATTGATAAGAATGTATTCACCTGCTATAATACTGTAATGAAAAAGAAAGGTTCTAATTGAAAAATTCTCAAAAATACAAGTCATTTGAGATTTCACCCTAAAAACGTGTTTCATCTTTGAATTCTTAATTTTCTCTACAAGGAATATGTTAAGCATAGAAAAAGGGGCAAGAAGAAAACGCAATGGTGTAACTTGGATTGATTTTTGTTGTTTGTAAGATAGACTCTTATAGGATGTTTGAGAGAAGGGTTCAAACCAATGGTGTGAATCATTTTTAGTTCAAAATACTGTAACTACTAAAAGCTTTACGCTTATATAGTTGTTTTTTCTTTTATACCATAGATATCGAAAGCTTTATATTATTGACAGTTCAAATTGGACTAAACCAATGCAACATAGAGAAGATTAACCTTTAATATTGACTGTTCTTCCTAACACAATCTAGTCAATAACAAACGTCAATTGATGGACAACAATCAAAGTCACAAAGCTAAAACTAAAAATTACACTCAAGATCCAAACTTTCAAATGATCAACGAAAAAATTCAAGTGCGCTTTGTACAACAATAATTGCAGGGTATTTCATCCATTAGTTTATATTTTACTAATTGACCACAAGTGCAACAAATTTTTAAATTTAAAGTGCTAGCTACTGTAATTAAAATTCAAGATCTAAAGAAAGACTACTAAATACACAGTACACGAATATAAAATACCCTCTTTAATATTTGTTACACTATTATTCAAAATTTTCACTTAACTAGAGCCAACTTTCCTGGCTCCGTCTATGTAACTTGGACAATTAGTCGGCGACTAATTAATACAAGAAGATCATTAGAATAGAAATGTGTTCTTTCTTCAGAAACTTATTACATGAAAAATAGCGTTCCTTAATACAAAACAACAATTAAATCTTCCTGTTTCTTTGAACTAAAGTAAAGGTAAAGATAAAAAAGCTAAGCACCAAAGTTGTATATAAAAACAAATTTGGGCATTATAATTAGACTTGATATGTTTAACGAATAGCTAATAAAGGACATTAACATGATAGAAGAAGCTATATCTTCAAATCCTTACATCAACCCACTAGTGTAGGTGACTCCTGTTTGAGGCACCCAGTTATCGGCCAGCAAGAAACTTGACAACGTGAAATTTGCAGCATCAGTTGCATTAATCACATGATATCCTGGCCACGTAACTCTATTTGTAATGTCCGATCCAGGTCCTGTGTTGTTATGCTCTGCATAATACAATGTGCTCAAAGCATAATCTCCATTCCATTCACGCCAACCAGCAGGATCAACAACACTGTCTATGTAAGACTGCATGTAAACCGTCCTCGAATACTCCTTCCACGGCCTCCCCAGATAAGTCTTCGCGCCTCCGTTGCTCGCTGCCAAATCGTCAGCAGCTCTAATGGTACAGTTGTGAATTGAAGTGCCGGTGTTTTGATTGGGGTCCGTCCGGCCTTGAGCCGTGATGGCGTTGAATTGGCCGGTCATGGGAAGGCGGGGGTACAAGTTGCAGTTCTGGAAGACGACGGCAGCGTTTCCAAAGATGAAGTCGACGGTGCCGTAGATGTCGCATTCTCTGTAGAATTGTCGGAGAGAATGGGTGTAGAGAGTGTCCTGGTAGCCTTCGAAGCTGCAACTGTAGAATGTGGATAGATCGGCGCCGTTTCGGACTGCAACAGCCTGGTGCTTGCTTGCCCCTGCTGTGTTGCGGAATGTTATGTTCACAGCAACAAAACCAGGTCCAACAACGGCTGCATAATATTAATGTAGTAGTTAGAATATGACGTGAAACAAGTCGTGAAATGTAAACTACCAAAGATATTCCGTAAGATCTGTACAGTGTACGAAGATAGTGTTACTAATTATTCTCTAATTCTAAGCATTATTTTGAGTCAATTCTAAATTAGGCTTTGGATTAATACCAAATGTTGCGGACTTGAAAGTTGTCCAACCATCAACAACGCTTCGGTTGCCGGTAATGATGGTCTGATTGATACCGTCGCCGATCATCATCAAGTACTTCTTCTTCTTATTGATCGACACATACTCTTCGTAAACCCCGGCCTTGACGTGTATCACAAAGTATCCATCCGAAGCGTCAGATTTATTTGGAGCCGCAGCGATGGCATCATTAATGGTGGTGAAGTTTCCAGCTCCATCCTGACTGACAGTCACCGCATCTCTCACCAACACCTTACTCTGTCCATTGCCTGTTTGAAGCAATTTCCTCCGAGTCGCCGATTCATAAAGACCACGTCTGATTAAGCTAGAGACTTTTGATGGCAAACGCTCGCTTAGTAGTTTCCTGTTATTGAATTGCGATTTTGCCCCGGTGAACTCCTTCTTAGGAACCCAACCATTGGTGAAGAGGGCAAGAGAGACACTGTAAAGCTTAGTGTCGTTTGTCACGGGATCTGAGAGGCCATTTCTCACACTCCTTGAAGAAGAGGAAGCCGATTGTAGACCGTCCCAGCAAGTCTGCTGGTTCGTCAAGATGGCGCTGAGAAGCGTTTGGACGTCCTCGGTCTTCGACGTCGGGAGAGCACCGCGCGTCGCATTGATGGTGCCCAAGGAGCTCGTCAGGTATTCCACATTTAGGGCCGCAAGGAACTGGCAATCCTCGAGGGCAGCAATTTCGGCTCTTGAAAGAGAGGCCCGGGCTTGAAGATAGCGGTTAATAAGCCTCTGGAATTGGTAGGTCTGAGATAAGGATTTCAGGACCGAAGCCCTTGTGTAGTCGTAGACATTGGCTGTCTTGTTTGGGAGGGAAGATTTGCAAGTTGATGGGTATGGGGTGAGCTTGCAAATGGTTTCCCGCGAAACGGGACGGTTTGGAGAAAGCTGATATGCCATGGATGAAGAGGCGAAGAAGTAAAGATTAACAGCACAAAACAAGAGTTTTGTGAGAAGAAAGAGTTTGTAATCCATGGATTTGGATATTAAATGAATCAAACTGGAGTATTTAATTAGTAATAGAAGTGGCAGAGCTCTTTCTTTTGAGTTTGTAAGAGTTTGATGTGAATTAGAAGTTGTTTGAACTCGAGGATTTTGCGTCCTTTTTATAGTGGTGAGTTTAGAGTTGAGTCTTGTGACCAAATGGACTTTCTTTCTAACTTTTGCACGCGTTTCGCGCCAACCGATTATTAGTGACGTATTTTCAAAGTTTTGGTGTGTGTGTACATATATATATATATATATATATATAGATATATAAATTTCAAACTACGTCCACGTTTTGCCTCCAATTTGTCAAATTCAGTAGTGTTGAAATAACTAACTATAACAAGTGGTTAAAGTATAAGTTTCATAGACGCCCCAGAAGTCTCGTAGCTTAATTAGTCTAATTGTTTGAGAAAATCAACTAACTAATCCTAAAGTTTGGTGCCCCGTTTAAATTAATTAAACATATATGATCGGCGCTAACTTGATTTAGTGTAGGGAGCACCAGTTCAATGTGTTTGTGCGTGATCTTCTCCCTACCTTAAAAGAAAGAGAAAAAAAAAAGTCGTTTCGATTCTTTTTAACTAAACTTTTCTAGAACCCTAACAGTTGTGTTAAACGAAGCACTATTTATGGTTGAAGTATATTTGTTGCATGCTTAAATCTTAATTGTGATTTGGTTACTTAACTAGAATTCAAGTATTTCTTTGGGTTGTTGAAGAATATTTTCATTATGTCAGAACCAACTTCAAAGTTTAGTAAAATGATTTTTACTACCCATAACATAACATGATAGAATATATTTGATACAGTAAGATTGGGAAACATAGAATTTATCGACCTAATCTGAACGGGAGATGAGACTGCTTGGAGTTTTAAATGCACCTAAACATAACCTACAAGAGAGAAATCACCCAAATTGAAGAAAAAACATAACTTTGAATTTAATGCGTCTTCGAATCTAACTATTACAATTGCGAATGTGAATTCGTCTTAATTCATAAGCTAGAACAAAAGACAATGGAAATCTAAAAACGAATGCTTATAGCTAAATCTTCCCATCAATCCTCATGTAATATAACCTAACAAATCTTCCCGAGTTTTACGTTCCTAGTGCCCTTAATTAGTGTTTGAAATATTCAGCTCAAAAAAAATAAAGTTTGAATTCTAGATTGATGGACATAGAATGCAAATGTTAGGCCAGTATGCACTGCTCATCTGGAAACAACTTTTTAAAAATTTAAGTGTTCAACGTGTTAGTTGTTACAAGGTTTTTGGGCGGTCCTACCTATGCACTTAGTTAGACCCCTGATCAATTATTATAATTAGGCCAATATTGTTTTTGCATTAGCTCAATTTGTTCATTGTATATTGTTTCAACAAATTAGTAAATATATCATGGTTTATACAGACATTATATATAAAAATGATTGTCTAGAAGGACGAAACTAGAAAAATTAAGAACAGAACATATATTAACATTAAAAAGAAAAATTAAATAAAAGAAATATAAAACTTTGAGAGGGATAGAATGTAATTTTTATAAAACTTTATATACACTATTGAAAGGAAAAAAAAAAGTTTAAGAGACAAGAGGAGTTGTTGTCCACCCTTATCCACAGGTGGCTCTGCCCTTGATTGCTTAAAATTGCTCAAATATTCTAGCTCACAATGTGATATGGAGATTAAAATATGAGTAGTGCTTTCTACTAATTATAACATAAATGCTGAGGATTCATTTAGTTTTCTATGGTAATAGCTCTATTGTTTCTTGTTTGGCATAGTGGTTGAAACCACGGTTCTTACCATAAATGGTTCCCACCACAAACTCAATTATTAACAATAAAAAGCTCTTATATGCTACAGTAACAATAAAAGATTACAAAGCTCTCACATAATACAATGAAATTAGTTTTAACTAACGGTTTCCACCACCTTTCAAACACCATATTAGTTTAATATGCTTGAAAGAAGTTAAACGGTCACTTGAAAATGAGGAAATTTCCCATTCAAAAAAAAAAAAAAAAGAAGGAAATGTCGCTTGAAAAAACTGGCCATGACATCGATATATACACGGCATTCGGCTTGAATATAACATTATTTGTCAAATTTATCAGACATTGGATTCTCCTCTGAAAAACCTAATCAGCCTGACACTACCAATGATACTTTTCCTTCTCTCTCTCTCTCTCCCCTTTTAAAAATTTTTAAAAGCAATTCAAAATATTACATCATAAATGCGTATCATCCACACATATTAGTTACAAAAAAAAAAAGAGTGAAAAAAAGGGAGATGTTCACTGCGAAGGGACAGAAGAAAGAGTATCCAATTTGTACTTGTGTTTTTTTTTTAAAAAAAAAAATTTCTCTCTTTTGGAGTAGAGATAGATGGATAATAAGGCATTGCGTCTCTTTTACTTGTCTGTCTGTTCTGGTGTTTGGAAAGAGATGTGAGTTGGTTTAAGATTGACTTATGCGGATCAATTTACTGTGTTGCTATTTACGAAATTGTATATTTTCCACCTCAAAAAGGAAAAAGGACAAAATAAATCTGACCCACTTAATAATTTCTTTTTACTATTGAGGATTAAAAATGGAAATCCTATTCTTTATAGCCTTTGCTTTATT
>CAMOHE010044583.1:33470-63241 GCA_946598075.1 Artocarpus hirsutus
ACAAGATCAAGAGCAAGAATAATGTCACCACTGGGTCGAGGAAGTCGACGTCCGAGGTTTTCCCGGAGTATGGGAGGGTTAAAAATGGTTTCCCCACGTGGGTTTCTGCCAAGGATCGAAGATTGTTGCAGTCGGTGGAGAATGAGACCAAGTATGACTTGGTGGTGGCTAAGGACGGCTCCGGAAACTTCACCACCATTAGCGAGGCCGTGGCGGCGGCTCCGAACAACAGCGAAACAAGGTTTTTTCTCGCGTTTTAACTTATATGTGAACAAAGAAAAAGGTATTAGACAGAATGAAGTCACTACTTAATTACTCTCTCTGATTGTGTGGTATTGAATACTAACGTTCAACCATCAAATTACAATAAGCATATATAGGGGTGTTTGGCAAATGGTGGGTTTCCACCACAAAATCAGTTATAAACAGTCTCACATGTTATTGTAACAATAAAAAAAATTACTATAATGTAAAGGTTTTATATGCTATAATAAAAATGATTCTCACAGCTCGTTTTTACTATTTTTCAAACATCCTAATAATATATATATATATATATATAGAGGACCCATTGTGTTGTAATTTATTATATGGTGTCACATTCTCATGTAGTTTACTTTTTCTTTTTTGACATTAAGGGTGTTTGTTTTGCTTTTATATATATATATATATATATATATATATGTAGGTTTGTGATATACATAAAAGCGGGTGCTTATCTTGAGAACGTGGAGGTTGTGAGGAAGAAGACCAATTTGATGTTCATGGGAGATGGGATAGGAAAGACAGTCGTCAAAGCGAGTAGAAATCATGTGGATGGCTGGACCACTTTCCGATCGGCTACTGTCGGTGAGCTGCTTTCTTAATCTTTTCTTTCTCAATATTATATTAGTAATTGAATCTCTCGTATCTGATCAAGCTTCAAAAAAAAAAAAAGTTTTAAATTTCGAATTCAACAAAAAAATTAAAAAAATAGTTTTTTTTTTGTTGAATTCGAAATTTACGTTAGAGCTTTTCAAAAAAAAAAATCATTAGATCTGACGCGTCTAAGGTTGTCAAAATCTGAACAATAGTCCCGTGACGGCCGGTCTAGACTGTAAAACTGGCGCACTGCCATGTAACCTAGGAAACTGTGCAATATACTAGCGGCCCGATTGTGACCTTACACAATGTTTGCGTGCGGATTAAAACCTAAGCACTGTTACACGATAGATTTATATTATAATAATTTTTTTATTTTTATTATAAAATATAAAAATTTTATACTGTTTTTAACTAAAATATTAATTAAAAACAACTAATGTTAAATATTTTTAAAGTTTTTTATAGTTTTTAAATTTAAAAACTTAAGTTGCAAAACGCTTGTTGCAGTAACATCTTTTAAGTGGCCAGAAAGTACGCGATTATTAATTGATTAGGTTGTTAATGAATGAGTCCAATTAGTGGCTGATTCGATATACTATACACATAATTCTTTTTGACAAAATTTTGTTACACTATATACATATAATTTTGAAGACTGGATCTTAGAGGGACCACCAGCATGGCAGTCCTAAGAAATTCATAATTATAGATTCATGGTTGTTATTATTATTTTTGTTGGTTTTGTTGGAAATTTATGAAGTGCCATGAATTACATTTAAGGTATTCATAGCTCATAAGAGTAATTTGTTGTCTAAACTTGAAACTTGAGGCTTGTTATTTCTTTTGTTCATGTTATTATTAATGTGTTGGGTAATACAATTAAAACTAAAAATTAAAACAATTTATTATAACATGTAAGAGTTTTAAATCATAACTTATTTTTATTTATAACTTATATAAGAATTTTAGGAGGCAATAATTTCAATTATAAAGAAAACCGTATGTTGAAGTGTACTTTTTTGTAGGCCCAATCAAATTGGCCTACATACCACATTGTGAAAAAGTGCAAAAGATCACACCCGTGACAAGGGCGTAATATGCCAAATCATGTCAGAAGCGATGTAATCGAATGATTAAAAAGACACTTGCAATTCCCTTGACAAAGATCATTATTATAAGCTTTAAAAACTAGTAGTCATCGATCATTATTAAAGGATTAAATGCCTTTTAAGGACAAAAGGAAAAATCTTGAGACACTTTCAAGAGGGTTTCATCAACAACTACATTTATTTAACTCTATAAGTAAAAAACTTGTTACTTATAAAGTATTAAGTTTTAGTCTAAAAAATATACTACATAAACTAGATTAAATCTTACTGTTTTATAAATAATAGAGTTTTAATTATATGAGAAAATGATTTTTTTCATCACTAGGTCTCACATTTTTAAGTAGTGTGTGATTTTGAGCATTACTGTTTTTTTTTTTAACTACTGTTTGTATAAAAAAAATTTTAACTTGTCCGGTATTAAATGTATTGATGGTGCTAAAAGCCTTTACAAAAATATAGGATGGATCCTATATCATAAAACTCGTAGGTCCACCGTATGAATTGTGGTGCTTAATTTGCACTAGGGGTGTCTTAAGTATTTTTGTTTTAGCTAAGTAGAGTATATGCAGTCAACAATATTATGTGCTCACCGTTTCTTTATTTACGCTGCCCACGTCGTTATGTTTTGTATATTGTAACTTTATTCCATTTTATGCATGACAATAATAACTTAGAGTTCTCATGTCTGTTTAAAAACGCTGTTAAACCTATATGCTGTGATTCTAAATAAAATTCATAAAATTTGAGGAAAAAAAATAATTAAAACTTCAAAATGTTATTCCAACTTCATTAGTGTAAGCTATTGGAAAGTCGAAAAACATAGGTCGTGTTAGTATTTCTCAACTTAAAACATTAGGCAATGTGGTACTTCCTTCAGGCAAGTAGGCATACGATAGTCTCAGGTGTGATTGGAAAGAGAATACTAGTATTACCTGGGAAAGCAAAAAGTTGCTTTTGGTTATATCTATGCAAAAAAAAGTGGTTCTAACTATATAGTTTAAATTATAATAGTGTAAAGTTCTCAATATTATAATATAAAGTTAAAATTTATTACAGTATAAAACTTTTATATGTTACAATATATAGTTTCAACCATCTATTCAAGCACCTCATCAGTGAGTAAACACTCTTCGACACCTATCTTTATTTAAATATTTTAATTTTCACGAAAAAAGAAGAGAGGTGTCGATGCAAGATAAGGAGTCCACGTTTTCTCATCACTTCCGTGTCTGGTGGTGAATTCAGATGATCTGATTATGGAACCGCCTAAGCAGTGGAATTTGTCAGAAAAGTTGTTTGTCTTTACTTATTGGCTAAAAATGTATATCAAAGTTGAAATTTCATTTTCTAGGCCATATGAAAAAGCAAGATCTAGTAATAGCATTTTCCACACATGATATTGATGGTTCCCAATTTATTATTTTGTCGCCTACTATATATGCCCTCATATTTTCTTTTCTGAATTTAGAATTAAAGGATTCAAAATTCATATTATTAAAACCATACATGTATTCTGTCCCCAGTTTTTGCAACCTTCTATTAAACAATGATTTTAGACTGCTGTGACTCTTTTTGTTTGTCCTTTTTGTTTTGGTCCTTTTTGACAAACAAAAATAATTTGGAACCTATGTAAAATGCATCCAACAGGAGGACGTTTTGGGTTAATATTTATTGGTATATATATAGAGGTTTAAATATGTATACAACTCGTGACAATAGGCAACATATCGACATGTTGGAAAATGATGGAAACATGAATCAATATCGCACTAAAAGTTTTATTAGTTACTTCATATGTAGAGTAAATATTTGAAATATCACAACATCGATCTGCTACTAAAATATTATTTTGATAGGCCAGCAAAAAAGAGAGCCAGCCAATAAGTATCCCCTTGACAATCATATGTACTGTTTATGAGAGAACTTAAAACTATGCAGTCGAAAGCGTATATTATAGCATACAAAAACTTTATATTGTAACAACTTTTATTTTATATTGTAATATCTCAAAGCTTTATATTATTCACGAATGAATCTATAAAAGTCAAGCACCCGTGTAAGTTTTTGTTAAGAAAGTACTTGTTCTGTTTTCCTCCCTTATATTTGCCGACGCTTTTGCATGAGCAAAAGGCAATCTTGATAGTCTAACACGACTGCAAAAATATATGTGCGCCAATCAAAAGACATAAATATATGCATTATTTTTACTTAGTAAAGCATTATTTTTACTTAGTAAGGTCTATGAGTAATACAAGTTTTACTTATAAACCCCTTCATGATTTATGATTTATGTGAAAAAGAAAACGCTAGTGCTTATGTACCTTTTTGACTTTGAGCTATCTCTGCCGATCATCTATAATAAAAGAGGAAAAATTCTTTTCATCCCGTTCTAACCATACCCAACTCATAAAACTCATAAAATTATAAACTTCAGTCTAATGAATAATGTATTTTTGAAATTAGGTTTTATTATTTTATTAATTACGGGTTATAACCCTAAGGATAAATAGGATTTCTAAAAAAAAAAAAACAAGTAAATGCATCTAGTCACAAAGTGATATCATTTAATAGTCAAAATAATTACGTTTAAGTGCTAACTAAAATATTCAAGGAAAAAAAACACACAATTATCTTTGGTATTAGTAGTTCTTTTTTCTTTCACAAAAACAAAAATGTCTCGTCCCTAATGAAATTGATACATTTATATTGATTGCATGAACAGCCGTGGTGGGGAACGGGTTCATAGCGAAGGGCATGACGTTCGAGAACTCGGCGGGTCCGAGCAAGCACCAAGCGGTGGCGCTCCGGTCCGGCTCCGACCTCTCGACCTTCTACAAGTGCAGCTTCGTCGGCTACCAGGACACTCTGTACGCCCACTCCCTCCGCCAGTTCTACCGCGAATGCGACATCTATGGCACCGTCGACTTCGTCTTCGGCAACGCCGCCGTCGTCTTCCAGAACTGCAACCTCTACGCCCGCCGCCCCAACCCCAACCAGCGCAACATCTTCACCGCCCAAGGCCGCGAAGATCCCAACCAAAACACTGGCATTTCCATCCTCAACTGCAAAGTCACTGCCAGCTCGGACTTGGCCCCGGTTAAATCATCCTTCAAGACGTATCTGGGCCGTCCGTGGAAGGAATATTCACGCACGGTCTTCATGAAGTCGTACATTGACGATTTGGTGGACCCCGCCGGGTGGTTAGAGTGGAATGCCACGTTTGCGTTGAGCACCTTGTATTATGGAGAGTACATGAACCGTGGGCCCGGGTCGAACACGAGTGCCCGGGTGACGTGGCCGGGTTATCGGGTCATCAATAGCACTGTTGAGGCTGGTAAGTTTACTGTGGACACTTTTATACAAGGGAATGAGTGGTTGAATTCTACTCAGGTTCCATACTTTGCCAATTTGGGTTGAAGTACTATTGCTAATTACTATGAACACTCTTAGATTAAGCTTCTTTTTTTTTTATTATTATTTTTATTTTCTTGATTTGAGATATATGTAGTCATTCTATATTGCTTTTCAAATACTAGCAAGGCATATTGTGTGGTGGGGGGGGGGGGGGGGGGTAGGGGATTAAAATTGGTAGAAGAGGTAGCTACCAAATTTAAGAAAACTTGCAAAAAAAAGAAATCAAAACACTTAATTCTACTATAGTAGTAGTAGTAATAATAATAATAATAATAATAATACCCAAAAAAAGACATAAAAATTCCCAAAAGATCTCTACCGTATAGAGATACAGCCACAGACCTTGCATGGAGCTATAAGGGTTGTCATAATGAGGTGATCGACTTAAGTGGCATCACGCTGTCATGCCTAGCTTCAAGCTTGCAAATCTACAAGCATTGCGACGAATAGTGTGGCAAAACAATGGCTTCTACAAGTGGCGCGACAAGCATGGACCTCAAGGGCTTGGCGACTACAAAAGCACAAGGGCAATAGATCTCCAACATTGTGTTCTTTTCGGTACATGACCATCACAACTCCAATTCCGTCATCGACGCCTGTCATTCATGTTGCTAGTACCCTCAAAGTGAGGGAGAAAGAGAGGAGATAGAGAAGACAAGAACTATGATTGGAAAGGTAATGTAGTTTGTTCAATCTATTGCATTTAAAAAATTGGTGGCATTTAATATGAGAAGTTTTTGAAAACCACTTAAATTGATCTACGCTTGAAAAACTTGTCATGTTCTTTGATTAAATCTTTTTTTCTCCCCCTAAAAAGAAGAAAATACACAATTTTTGGTAGTAAAATAGAGGAACTTAATAAATTGAGTTGATGACGTAAAGAATGTGTTTTTTTTGGCTAGTCAATGAAGAGTGTGTAATTATATCTAAAGAATATGGTCCCCTTGACTCACTTGGTTACTCCTCTGTCTAAAAGGAAAAGGAAAGATGACGCCCAAGTTATTGGACAGGCCTGACAAAATAATGGAGGCCCATCTAAAAGATGACGAGGGAGTTGAAAAGAAAAACGAAGAACAGGAGAAATCGTGGAGACTGAAATTATGAGACTAGAAGCACATGCCAGGAATTCTTCTTTTTCAATTGATGAATTAATGTACTTTTTTATCCTCAATGGCGTGAACCTTTTGCCAAGGTTTTCCTTTTTATTTCATTTTATTTATTTTTTTGGAAGTGAACTTTGACAAATTTTTACGTGTTTATGTTTTCACGTGGAGAAAAGGACAAAACAAAAAAAAAAAAAATCCAATACCGATTATGTCATATCCGTGATTTGATTTGATCCGGGATATGAATTCCTAGACGTTTTGAACAAAGTTAAAACAAAACATTAAAACTTACACCATATAAAAACTTTACAAAACTTTAGCTATCTAAATTAAAACCAATGCTTTAAACTTCTCTCGAAAATAGGCTCTACATTAAAGAGGTTGGTGGCAATTGAGTAAATACAGACAAAATCAGAAAAAAGAAAAAGAGAGATCCATTAATTTGTCCTCAACTATAGGAGACTTAAAGAAGAAATAAAACTATCAAGATTCAAACTTTAACCCTAGTACTAACATTATTAACTTAAAAAAAAACTTTTTAGCTCTAATGAATACAAGCATACACTCGTGCACTTAACCACATGAGCTGCCTGAAGTAGCATATTTAAACCAAACAAAAAAAAAGTTGAACAACATGAACACTATATGCCCATCTCATAAAAGATCCAATTATAGAACGCCATGTAAAATTTTAACCTCTTTTTTCTAGTGTCTACCACATGGAGATTATACATTCATTCATGCAAAAAAAGAAATTAGTGCAAAACCATCTCATAAGAGTTGTAATCTCCAAAGTTCTAAACCAGTGGGGAATTATATGGTGTCAGCTTTTTGCAATTCTAATCATCTTTGACGTTTTAAGTCTTTCCTACCCCTTTTACAGAGAGGCAAACAAGATCTATATATGAGAACATGAATGCAATGCTTTTGCATGTGCAATGCTTTTGACAAACATGCTCTCTGGGTCCAATCTGGGCCACTATTTCTTTGTGCACTAAAAAAAAGGTTCTATCTTTGAAATTCCCTCCCATTATTAATTCCGTCTTATCCACACCATCAATATTTACTTATATTATATATATATATACACACTTCTGTGTGTGTGTGTGCGTATAAGTATATATATAATGAATTTTACAAGCTTGTCATCTGATTTAATGCAGTAATGTCTCCCATCCCCTTGTCATGGGGCTTCTAGTTCTTTTTATTGGGTCCTATCTCTTCTCTTTTTTCTTCTTCTTCTTTTTCATTTTTTTTTAATCATTGAGCAGTTTACTAAAAGCTGAGGTTCACATTGCACAACCAAAGACCAATCATTCAGAAGGATTTCAGGAGAAAAAGAAAATTAGTTTTGTAATATATATATATAATTACATTTAGATCATGAGTCGCTAAAGCTTTTTGATATTCCATATTATTCGCATTAAAGTTTCTATGTTATTTGTAAGGAAAAGATGATGTCATGTGGAGAGATAATGCCATGTAAATTCTATAGCACTTCTTTGCAAGATGCCATGAAAGCTGACTTCAATATGACTCATTTGTAACACTGGTTTCTGTTCTGTGCTCAAATTAAGAGTGCGTTAGCAATCAAGTTTTAACTTCAAAGTTTCTAACTTATAATTATATAAAACTCTTACATGTTACAGTTAAAGTAAAAGTATGTTACAGTTTAAAGCTCTCATATAATACAGTATTTTAACTTTTAACTTTAAGCTCTAAGTAGTTTTTATATATTAAATTACATATTACTACACACAAAAAAGAAACCAAAAAAAAGAAACCAAAAAAAAAAAACATACAGATAAATATTGATTTCTTTTTTTTTTTTTGCCAAACTATACACATATTGCATTTTATATCTCATCTTTATTATTATAACTACTAGATTATGGACAACGTTGTCAGCAGTTCCTATGTAACGCCTTGAAATTAATTAAATGTTATCAATGTATAAAATGGTGGATTAGTGTACCATCATAAATGTTTTAAACTTAATTTGATTATTTTGTAAAATTTCTAATTAAGGTTGTTTTTGATGATTTTAATAATTTTTAATTACTCTTAATTATTTTTAATTGTTATTTGGAATGTTGAAACAAAATAATTTATCAAATGACTAATAGGTCCCACAAAAGAAAACCATGTGTAGGACATGGTTTCCCTTCTCACACTGCTCTCTCTTTCTCTCTATTTATTCTCCCTCTCTCTCCCTCACACGCTCATTCTCACTCTCTCTCTCTCTCTCTCTCGCTCGTCTCTCTCTTCTCCTCTCTCTGTCTCTCTCTCCCTCTCAACTTCTCTCCACATTTTGAATGAAAAATCAAGCCCAAGCTTCGGATTGGTGGATAGGAGGCTCGAGAACGTAATTGAGCAACTAAAAACACGATTTGTAGCTTGAATTCAAAGTTAGTTTTCAAAGTTTTAAATCTTTTTCAATTTTTTAATTTTCTTTGTATTTTGAAATTTAAAGTTTCCTAAGCTTAGAAAAGCTTTGATTTAAGTTAGAGAAACTTAAAATAACTAGAATCTAAGCTTTGTTCTAAGCAAAACGGATTCGAATCAAGATTTTTTATTTTTCTCTATTTTTAGATTTATTTAAAATTTTTGCTCAAATCTTGTTTAAATTAGTTCAAAAGTATTTTATAATACTTTTTTATCATCTATAGATGCTTTCCATGCTTGGGATTTAAGAAAACAGGTTGAAATTAAAGATTTGGGCTCGGGAGGCTGAGAACTCGTGCTTGAAAAATTCTAAAATTTATCAGTTTCGTAGGCCAAACTTCGTGTTCGCAGGTTGGATTCATAAGTTCGGCAGGCCAAACTTAGAAATATTTGGCCGACCAGACCTGGTTTTCGAGCAGGCTGAACTGTATAGTTTGGCCGGCCAATCCAGAGCGACCGACAGGCCGACCGGGCATGGTGAAATTTTGTTATTTTTCACCGTTTTGAACCCCGATTGAGATTTTAACGTCATAATATGATTTTATAAATTTAAATGGCATACTAGGACACTATGAGATGATTTAGTAATATAGGATATCTCAAGCTAGATACCGATAGACCTAGTTTTCATTTAAGGTTGTTCGTTGTTTCGTGGAGTTAACGTATAGCGGACCGAGATTACGGTGTGGGACACCGGCACAAGTATTAAGGTAGGACTTCTACCCCTTCTTTTGGTAACCTAGTTTTAAAGGATTTTTGCCTCAAAAGGATTTTCATTAAAATGTTTTCAATGAATTATTAAAAAGGGATTTTATTGACAGTTTTTTTTTTTATAAACAGTAGACTGAGGTGATTTGCATAATAAATCTCATAATGTCTGTAAATGAATATACTTGGTAAAAAGAGATTTCCAATAGTTATGAAAAAAGATATATATACATATATATATATATATATGCGTGTGTGTGTATCTACCGGCATGATGCTATATCAGAGATCGGGTTATGTAGCATGCGACCTTGGGGGCAGGTCCTAAAACGCAACTGGGCCACTATGGTGATGTCACATATATGGTTTGCCCATGAAAAGAAAATGATATTGTTTCTGGTCGACCAATAAATGATTTTAGTAAGATAAATTTTTATTGAATTGTATTTATTTATTTATTCAAGTTTATTCTCTAACTATTTTCTTGAACAATGGAAATTTCCTTTTAAAATTAAATGTTTTTAAAAGATAGTCCTACTGAGCCTTTCGCTCACATTTTACCTGTTTTAAAAACTTCCCCCCTTCAAGTGGAATTAGCTTAGGATCGAAAAAGAGTCCACAGACAGGACATTCGAACAGTAGGAGACTAAGTAGGTTATTTAAATTACAAAATCAAGGCATGTATTACTTTAACTTTATCTCCTTACACTTTGGACTGTGGTTGTAATTTAATATTGTTAGTACTATGTGTGTGCATAATATGTGAGTCAATAGAACTCATTCTCATTTCTCTTTATTTCTTTATTATTATTTCTTTATTGTTTATTTTGTTATTCTTATTTGTTTAAATATTATAATTGCTCGTTTTAAAAAGGTTTTAAAATTATCACATTTTCATAAATAATTTTTCAATTCTTAAACTCATGTTTTAACTAAATTTCTATTTAATTAATTTAATTAAACTGCCACGTCACTTCCTGTATTCCGAGGCACGACATCCTACTTCCCTCGAAAAGAAAATAATAAAAACAAAAAAAAAAAATGAAGTATAGATCAAGTGGGCAAAGTTTAATCCATCGTATTATTATAGATTCTTTTAGAATGTAAACAACACTCGTAATTGATACAATTGGGCTTCATCAAAGCAATTGGTCTTCATCGATACTGCTCCAGGCTGCACTTCCTTCATTAGTGCTTGATTGATAGTTTAAAAACATTTCCCTTTTTTTGTTTTCAAAAAAAGAGAAGAATTTTGCAGTCAGGTATGAAAAAGTTTGTTAGAACATATTAGAAGTGCTTTTGGCAATGCAATTAGAACGAATTTATTATGGTACGTGAGAGGTTTGCACCATAAAAGTTAAGACTTTATAATTACAACAGTATTGTGAAGCCTATTATATAAAATTAAAAAAATATATATTTTAAAAAATTAAAGTATCTCCCTACTTAAGAATTATTTCAAGAAAAAATTAATATTATCACAAAGCAGACATCGTTTCTTCCCCTTCTCCTTTTCCTAACAAGTGAGATTTACGAACTATCTTATTAGTCTTTGTGCGGAAAAAACCAGCTCAAATATCCTACGATTTGTGATATCCTACCGAAGATTTCTTCCAAAAAATCAAAATTTTCTTAAAAATGTTACCAAAAAGCAAAACAAATAGTTCAATTTGAGTTTCGTTTGTCCCCTACTTCTTGAGTAAAGATGTTTGGTAAAATCAGTTTTAATAAAAATTTTTAGTTATTACAATGTAAAGCTGTCATATGCTACATCACACGCTACAATAATAAGCAAAAAAATGAGCTACGGTGTTAAAACTCTTATATGTTACAATTTTCACTTTAAAAGTTTTATTTCTAACCACACTTATCCAATAAGGTGAGATTTATGATTAATGAACCGACTTAAGTCTTATAAACAAGACAGAAAAATAATAATAAAAAAGGCTCGAATGTCTAGATATGGTTCATTTTTGGTGTTTATATAAGGAGGAGCAAGAACTTCCTCGGCTTGTCTATGCTTCCGTATTCAATTACTCAGTTCCAAATATCTCTACATCACCTGAATGGGCCTTAATTGACCCTTCTGCGACTCACTCAGTGAACTCAAAGATTTTTCACGACCAAATTAAACCCACGTTTATATTCACCCTCTTTCTCCGACAGAATTTCATTGTTCTAGTATCAACCCATATAAAATCCCACTATCAAAGTGTTTATTCACCTTTACCTGACTGCAGTCAAATTATGGAAAAGAGCTCATTAATATTCGACCTTATAGTTCCAAAGTAATAGGAGCCGAGCATATATATTGTACTTCCATTTTGTTAAAACAACTTTACGAGAATCATGGGCAGTATCTCATTCTCCCTTAATGCATGTGGTACTTGCACGGATGGTGATAGAAGGATAAGATATATGTATTTACACATCTACATATACATATATATATATATATATATATATAGAGAGAGAGAGTTTTTGTCTTGAATTCAGCACTTGATCGGAGTTCAATGTTTTTAACTTTTTTGTTTGATACTATATAACTCAGTCTTATAACACTCAATTTGTTAAAATGTAACTTACAATACTATATGTATTACATGCAAACAATTTGAGAATTATATAAATGCATGAATATCCTTAAACAAAGAAAGTTACAAACACCTAAACTAGTTTGGTGTTGGACCAGAGACTCTTTCGCCTGTGTTATATATATAAATATATATATATATATATTCACCCAAATATATGCCTTTGATACACGTAGTAAAAAAAATAATGATCATATAATTCATAAGTCAGGGATCTGTCTGTAGTGAAAGTATCTATCTTGGTTTGTAATTTTATGTTCTAGCCGAATCTTGATTCGGTTGTGATACGAAATTCCTCTATCTTCAATAATGCTTAGCGTAAAACATGTTGCATGTGATGCCTATGGCCTAGAAGCCATATGCATTTGATCTTTAAGTCAAAATCGTCTGTCACTGCTGATCTTCTTTTTTTTTTTGGCTTACCAAAAAAAAATCAGTAGCCTTTTGTTTATTTATTTATTTTTTCTTGCTGCTAGAAATTGGAATCACTACTCTTTTTTCATTACCTAAGTTTCATGTGCTTATCTTTTAAATGAGCACGAGAGTCCCATGTGAAGATAAAGTCTCCATTGGGTCTTGTATGCCTTCATTTATGTTTACTGGGGGACCCTTAAAATTGATGTTACGCAACTTCACAAGTACCCACCCAGTCCATTTTAGCAGTAATAATTATTTAAAAAAAGAAAACAAAAGCAAAAGCATTTGGTAGTATGGTTGGTCCTTTGCTATCTTAAAAGAACGTTCCTAAAGCAGTAATTCCGAAATTTGCCAAGTTGGATTCTCGGTACTCATTCTTTAACATATCTTTGTCAAATTTAAGAACGACATAATCAATGTCATACAATGATCTATTTTTTCTCGTAGTCTCTAACCTTCAACAGCAAATTTTTATAATAGACAAGGTAATTTTGTTTAACTAGTATAGCATGGTATTTTAGCTGTCAGATTAACATTTTAATAGTTTGATGTACAACTGTTCATATTAAAAATTTACAACACGTAGTACACAATTGCTTGCAATCACGATTAAACTGTTAAAAGGTCGATCCAATGGTTAAAACACCATGCTTTATTGGTGTAACAAAATTGTCTTCTGTACCATAAAAATTCTCCCTTCTAACAAAGATTTGCTCTAAGAAAGGACTAAAGTTTTTAACTTTAAAAAAGGGAGAGAGAATTTTCCAGTAGGACAAGGGAAAAAAAAACCCTCTCTTAAGCATGGTTGTAAATTGTTAAGTTTTCATTAATTCTCTTAAAACAGTACATTTTAAATCCCATATCATCTTATGTCATATGACAGTCCATAACTATGTGTTATCGTCAGTTTTTTTTTTTTTCACTCCTTATGATAAACTTTTCTTAATAAAAAAAAAAAGACGAGACCTTTTACGAAAGAAAATTTTGAAAAGTGGATGACCTACGCTAGCATTTCCTTCTTGAACGTTATCAAAAAAGACTTCAAAAACATTGACAAGAATATTTGTTAAAAGTCTTAGGATGTTTGGTAAAGTTGATTGGAATTAATTTTTTAGTTCAAAACAAAAAGCTTTATATTATAACAACTTTTTACCTTTTATTGTAACATATAAAAATTTTACATTATTTTTCTACCCAAAAAGTTAATTTTAACTAATTTTATCAAAGACCGTGTTACCGTCCAGCAATGCCTGGGACAAGGAGCGCATCGCTCCCAATGCAATATTATTATTATTGTTCTTATTATTAGCAGAGACAATAACAAAAGACTTGGCGCGCTATTAAAAGAGTTGATCCAAAACGGCAATCACAACATAAAACGTCTTTAGAATTTATTATGAAACCGCTAAACCTTAAAAATTTGGATTAATAAAGTGACTAAAGGGCAAGCCCCTGTTGGGAGATGTGGTCTTAATTAATTATGATTGTAAGAAGCAAGACGTAAAAGGAGCAGCCTTTTCTTCCTGTATAAATACTGGGGTTGGAATTGTCGGTCTCCTCTGCTTCTCCCCCCTATTGCGGCTTTGCAGTGTCGTTGGTTTTGGTTTTGGTTTTGGGCTTTCCCATTACTTTCGAAGAAATACAACAACCCAAAAACCAAACACTATGGGTGGTGGTGGTGATGGTCTTCTTGTTCTTCCCCTTTTCGCACTCCTCCTCCTTGTATCTTCCTCCAGTGGCTTCCCATTCTCCCACCGCAGCCACCACCGTCGCTTGGCCCGTCACAACTACAGAGACGCCCTCGCCAAATCCATCATCTTCTTCGAAGGCCAGAGGTCCGGGAAGCTCCCTTCTCACCAGAGGATGACTTGGAGGAGAGACTCTGGCCTTTCTGATGGCTCTGCCATGAACGTAATAATAATAATAATAAAAGAACCCACATTTTGCTTTTTTTGTTGTGTTTTTTTTAGTCTTTGTTTGAGTTAATGTTTTGGTTTCTTTGGTGCTGAAAAATGTAGGTTGATTTGGTTGGAGGGTACTATGACGCAGGGGACAATGTGAAGTTTGGTTTCCCCATGGCTTTCACAACCACCATGCTTTCATGGAGTGTTATTGAGTTTGGTGGGTTGATGAAAGGCGAGTTGGGGAATGCCAAGGAGGCCATTCGTTGGGCTACTGATTACCTCCTCAAAGCCACTGCCCATCCAGACACCATTTACGTTCAGGTCCTTTTTTCTTCCTTTTTGTTTTTCTTTTTTACATAAACGACCGGCATTTTTTATTTTTGTTGTAAAACAGACAAATCCTTGAGTTTTGGGTTTTGTTTTTCACAGGTGGGTGATGCAAACAAGGACCATTCTTGCTGGGAAAGGCCTGAAGACATGGATACGCCGAGGAGTGTTTTCAAGATAGATAGAAACAGCCCGGGTTCTGAGGTAGCTGCTGAGACTGCTGCTGCTCTTGCTTCTGCTTCTTTGGTCTTCAGAAGAAGTGACCCCACTTACTCCAAGCTCTTGATCAGAAGGGCTATCAGGGTAAACATTTTTTTTAACCAAATGAGACATGTGAATAATTTTTAGCAGAAAAGATGAGAGAACAAGCATGCATTTCTGAAAAAAATCTGAACTTGTGGCTTTACTTGGGGGGGCTTAGGTGTTTGCGTTTGCTGATAAGTACAGAGGAATCTACAGCAATGCATTGAAGAATTACGTGTGTCCTTTCTACTGCTCTTACTCCGGTTACCAGGTACAGTTTTTACAAGACCATTTGTTTTCCTTTTTTCAAATGCCTATTATATAGTTGGTGTGGAAAGTAATGTGTGAAATATATATATATATGTGTGTGTGTGTGTGTGTGTGCGTATCAGGATGAGCTGCTGTGGGGTGCTGCTTGGCTTCATAGGGCCACGAAGAACCCAAGCTATCTAAACTACATTCAAGTTAATGGACAGACCCTTGGGGCCGGAGAGTATGATAACACCTTTGGATGGGACAACAAGCATGTTGGAGCAAGAATTCTTCTCTCCAAGGTTCCATTTTTTTTTTAGTATTGTAGTCCTTATTTTATTAGTCTCTTACAAATTGCAATCTTGGATTGAAAAAAGTACGTGGAGTTCGCATAATATTTTGCAGGCATTTCTGGTCCAAAAGGTTCAATCTCTCCATGACTACAAGGGTCATGCAGATAACTTCATCTGTTCTCTAGTTCCAGGTGCACCTTCCTCTTCTGCTCAATACACTCCAGGTAAAATCTCGCTCTCTCTTCATCTCTCTCTCTCTTCATTCTCACTGAATTTAGTAGTGGTCCTGTTTGTAACGGTTACTTTTGGTGGTTTTTTTAGGTGGTCTTCTGTTCAAAATGAGTGATAGCAACATGCAGTTTGTGACCTCCACTTCATTCTTGCTCTTAGCATACGCCAAGTACTTAATCTCTGCCCATAAAGTTGTTGTTTGCGGCGGAACCACCGTCACCCCAAAGCGGCTCCGAACCATTGCCAAAAAACAGGTAACCCCGTTGTTACTCTTTGGAGGTTTGCTTAAAATTACCATCCTTCTAAGTGAAATTGCAAAATATATATTTTTTTCATTTTTTGCACTGAACAACTACTAATAACGGCCCGAGATCGTTATGAAGTCATTTTGCAAATTACTAATACATCTTTCCTCTTGAGTTGCTTTTACAAAGATGCCCGATGGGACATTCCATCATTCCATTTAATTAAACAACGACATTTGGTCTCATTTAATTTTCATCGTACTAGGTGGACTATCTGCTAGGAGACAACCCCTTGAGAATGTCCTACATGGTGGGGTATGGCCCACGCTACCCATAAAGGATTCACCACAGGGGATCATCCCTACCGTCCGTTGCTTCACACCCGGCAAAGATCCAGTGCTCCGAAGGCTTCAACTTCATGAAGTCCCAATCACCGAACCCGAACGTCCTAGTGGGCGCAGTTGTTGGTGGGCCCGACTTGCATGACAGGTTCCCAGATCAACGGTCGGATTACGAGCAATCAGAGCCCGCCACGTACACCAACGCCCCACTCGTAGGAGCCCTGGCTTATCTGGCCCACTCATTTGGCCAACTCTAGACTGGGAAACTCCAATTCTTTAGGCCCCTTTTTCGTTTGTTTTTACTTTATTATTAGATTAGTGTTTAGTCTCTCTCTCTGTCTAGTTTTTTTTTTTTTTTTTATGTAATTCCCGTGGAAGTGAAGTGCACGTGATGGCGTGATTGGGTCGAGGCCAAAGGGCTCAAGCCCCGAACTTTGAAGAAAAAAGCACACTTGTCAAGGTGTAAATGGCTTTGGCTTATATAATTTAATTATTTTACTTGCGTTTAAATGTTGTTTAGTTAATTAATTAAGAGTTTAGGCTATGTGAGAGAGAGAGAGAGCAAGTTGCGTGCCCGGAACGGCGTTTGATGTCAAGTAAGGCCAATACGCCATTTGGGTTTGATTTGTAGCATGTAATGTTTGTTGTTAGTCCCTTTTGGGAACTTGCAATACTTCGGCCTCTTGTGTTCAAGTGGCAAAAAAATCCTCTCTTTAGCTCTCTGTCTACTTTTGCGTATATCCTGGCATTACTTTGAAAATTTTCATCGGCTTTATTTGACAACGTACTTGAAACTAAGTTCTAATCGTTCTTATATGTTATAGTATAAAGTAAATATTTGTTAAAATATTAAGCTTACACATGCTGTATTATTTTGGTTCCAATTATATTTTCAAATATTCTCAACAATGTTAGCTTGGAATGAATAGTGCCCCTCTTTGTGAGAATTAAAATCTATTCTTTGTTCATACCCAAATCGATCTTTAGAAAAAAGAAACAAATTTTGGGAAACTCGAGAAAAAGAGCAGAATGTGGTAGAACAACAATAGAAAAACAAGTTATCCATATTTACAAGCAAGCAAGGATGGTAGTGATTGCCAGTGGATATGTCGTCAAAAAAATAATATTTTTACCGTTGGCCGTTAAAGGAGAGAGTGTATGACCGTTTAGAGGAGGATAAAAGACGGAAGAATTTGGGTATGAGTAGCATGTGAACACGAGATTATTCATCAGAAACGCTAGTATTGGTTTGCAGCCTTGTCGGTAACTCAGGTGTCAGAACTGGATTCACAGATGCTTCAGTCTTTCTTACTGCGAGATTACATCAAAGTAAAAATAAATATTCTGTGGACCCCAGTTCATACCCAAGATTGGGGCCAAAATTTCTCGAACATAGTAGGCAAAGGTGTCTATGGGAACCAGAAGACATTCCCACTATGGAATATTTGTTCGAAAACGTGGCCGTGAGAGACTAAAAGACAAACCGATTTCAAATGAAAAAAATTGGTTCAGTAGCATATAAAACTTTACATATGAATTAATTAGTCCGAACTAGTTGTCAAATGGAGGGTAATATATCTCAATCACGCCTTTCGGTTTCTAGAGTGCAGTACATTCTCATTTTTTAATTTAAAGGGTCTTTTTCTGGTGGCCACTCTACTAATAGTACACTGGTAGGATTCTCATAGTTATTCGGATGGTTAATTTGTTATAGTATTTGTTGGTATAGACATTTAGTTAGTTGGATCTATGTGATGTAAGAATTAGCATAAAAGAGTGTTAGAAGAGTAGGTCAGTAGGCACTTAGTGAATTGAAGTGAGACCTAGTCTCTAGGAAGGGATCAAAGCCTCCCGAAAGCTTTGAAACTATCTTGTGTCTCCTTCATTTCTGTTCTAATTCTCACTCCAATATTAGTTTAATTTCTTCAACTTGGTTCTTATCATACACGATTTCAAATCATAATATCTGGTCAGAAATATTTTTTCTACAGATCCGAAAGCCAAAAGATAGATACATGCAACAACGAGAAGTTGCTTTTTTAATGTCCACCGAAGGGACACCTCTTAATTACTGGAAGTCTAAGTTGATCTTTCAGCAAAGTTCATATTCTTATTGTACATAATTAAAAAAGAGCTCCATTTTTTAAGGCTCCAAAAAAGGGCTCCATTTGAGTCACATAGCTCTTGTGTTCACACAACAACAGAGATTACTTTCTTCTTCAATACACACAAATAGAAAATTTATTTAAATACATACAACAGTTACACCTCCACAGCCATGTTAAGTGAGTCACCTGTTTACGAGCGGGGTGATTAATGAGGATCATCGCTTGCTGGAGGAACGGATTTTACCTGTAAAAGCAGGTAATAAGGAAATTCTGCATGATATTTTTTAAACCTCAAGAACAACACATTGAGAGTACAATGGTGTCCACTATTTGAAATTGCAAGTTATAGTTTAATTTGTACTCACCAGGTCACGGAACTTAAGAATGTAGAACATTTCAAGGTAACGCCGGGTCTCGAGCCTCTCCAGCTTTGAAACATACTTCCAAAAACCATAAACAGCAGCCAGCGTCATTAGCCTTTCGGAATAAATCTTCCATGTGTACCTATTAACATCGCCAAGAGCCTGATGAGACCAATACACTCATGGATAACAAAGCTGTTTACTGATCGTCTAAAGACACCGACCTTTCATAAATCCTTTGAAGTCCCCCTTCTGAAATTTTTTTCCAGTAGCTAGGATCCTCCTTGGACTTTTGAAAGAAATCCACCATAAGCTCGGCAGCCTGATCAGGGTGATAAGGATCAATGTGGAACCCGGATACACCATGCTCAATAATCTCTGCAGGACCTCCATGGCACGTGGCAAACATTGGAAGGCCACACGTCATAGCCTCCACAACTGTGAGCCCAAAGGCTTCATAGAGGGCAGGCTGCAGATGGTTAACAATTCAAGGGAGATTAGGATATACAACCTCATGACACAAGTTCATATGAAAGAAATAAACTGCAAGTTCTCCATGAACCTGAACAAAAGCGCCTCTTGTGTCAGCTATGTAACGATAAAGCTCCCCATTACGCGCCCGATTAGTCTGAGCCGATATCCATCGAAATTGGCCATGTAAGGAGTACTGCTTCATCAGGTCATGCATCTTCTCAATTTCAGAAATTTCTTCTCTGTCCTTTGATTTCTTTACATCGTTATAGCCAGCTACAACAACAAGGTTCACCAGCTCCCTAAGTTTGTCATTCTTAGCATATAACTCCACCAATCCTGTTATGTTCTTCACCCTATCCAGTCTTGCCATGGAAAAGATTATGGGCTTTGATCGATCATCTAACATGCCGCTGCAACAATACAAATGAAAATCGTTTCATTAACCAATTCAATGTTGGTTTCGTACAATGAAATAATGACAAATCCTGATAATTAGCTCCTGGTATGAGCGAAAACATAAAAATGTTTCACACTACATCTCTGCTGCAGTAAGTTAAATGTTACAATTTTAGACATAAAGTTCATAAAATTAAGGGAAAAAAAAAGTCGGTTGTAATTTATGATGTGAGCATAAAATATAATACAGGGGAATGTTGGATACAGTATTTCCTCTTCTAGGAATGAATTAGAAATAGCGCATTGGCGGAATTCTTCCCTGCAATTCTCTAATACCAAGCAAACGAGTATCATTGTAATTATATGCTATTTCCAGATGGCGAACTACAATTAGTAAGAAAATGCATGAAAATACTTAAAGACTCACATATGCTCTTCATTCTGCTCAGGATCATACAGCAACTTTTCTATGGAACCATGCAAGGCTGTAAGTCTTTTCTCCTTATCGGAGTAAGGAAAATAAATGGTCATATCTGCTCCAGGAGAAACAATATTGAACTTTGGATCAAAGACATCAATGCCATGAACAACCCGATAGAGCCCAGGAAGAGTGAAGGAAGTGTGACTCTCATACTGACCAACAGTATTCTTCCTGAAACAATGAGCATACAAGTTGGGCAAAGATAAACCAAGATCTAACAGTGGATAAAAATTTGGAGTAATGGCTTCTGCTAGCCCAAAATTAAAGCAGCAGTAATAATATCCCAATGGTAATAATATAAAATTTTTAACATAAGATGATTAAATGAGACGGGAAGACACGTACGTCCCTGCAATCTCCTGATATGTGCTGGTGATTATAAAATCTGCATTATTCATGGCTATAATATCAGCAGTAAATTGACATGAGAAATGGTACTTGTCCTCGAATTTTTTCCAATATATATCTGAATCTGGATACTTTGTTTTCTCCAATGCATGAGCAATGGTGCACTGCAAAAATCAAAACCAAAATAGTTCACTGAAATCTTTAGTTCATGATTCTAAACAAGTTTGCATTGGAGAAGAAATCATCACTAACTTGTGTAACTCCCATTTTATAAGCCAATAGAGATGCAACAAGATTCCCATCGCTGTAGTTCCCTATTATAAAATCTGGAATTGCCTGCAACTCAGCGGAAATTTCACTTGCCACATCCTGATGACATGCCAAATAATGGTCAAAGAACAATAAAACATAAAAAGAGACAAATCTACAAAGTGGATATTTTATGGTTAGTGCTACTTCACAGTAAAGGAGATAATGATCGTTATATGAAGTGGCATTGCAGAATTTTCCCAAAGACATATTTTCCACATCCTTTTCTATGATTGTATTTCAATGAAAAGACCACTCTCCTTTAAAAATAAAAAAAAAAAAAAAAAACCTCACTTTGCCCCCTAAACTTTAAAAAACACCACTTTACCCCCTGACTTTCAAAACTCCTCACCTTACTCCTTGAATTTTGAAAATTACCATTTTACCCTTGAACTTTTAAAGCTCCTCACTATGCCTCATAAATTTCCAATTTTTCGTTTAATAAATAGAATTAAGTTTACGTGATTCACACATGAGTCACCTGTAAGGACAAAAATAAAATTTTATTTCTCTTAAGTTTTGTTTCATATTTACACCTTCAATTGACGCCTTTTTTTTTTGTTTTTTTGTTTTTATTTAAACTCTCATTTAGGAAGGACTGCATGAACATTTCGTCTCATTTTTAATGTGTAACTTATTTTATAAATCAATATTGTTCGCCGATATCTGAATTTGAATACTAAATAATATGAGTTACGCATTAAAAATGCAGAGATGTCAACGAATAATATCAAGAAGAAATATACATATACATAAACTCTTCTTAAATGAGAGTAGATAAAAAAAAAATTAAATGAGAGTGTAAACGTGAACAAAACGTGAAAGTAATAAAATCTTATTTTTGCTCTTACATGTGACCATATGTGAATACATGTCTTAATTCTGTTTATTTGATCGAAAAATTAGAAAATAGGAGACAAAATGAAGAGCTTCAAAACAAGGGCAAAATATTGATTTTTAAAATTCAGGGTGTAAAGTAAGAATTTTTGAAAGTTCAGGGGATAAAGTTGTGATTTTTAAAGTACAGGACAAAGTGAGAAAGACCCTAAAGTTTAGTAGTCATCAGTGTTAATAAACCCTGCCACCCCTCACCCCCCACAAAAAAAAAATAAATAAATAAATAAAGGCCGCTTTAACGCAGGTGACTCGAATAATCAAGCAAAACACATTAATGATTAATAAGAAGAAACACAAGTATATTTCAATATTATGCATACCTCAGCAAAAGTCTCTAGATAAGGCCATACATCGAATCTTGAGATCCATTTACGGAGAATTCCTTTATCTGATCTAAAGGGGACTCGCAGGATATGTGCATATTCTGTTCCACTGACTCTTTCCAATCTCTGGTTGCATGTGGTTCCTTTTGCATCAGGTATTAACCTGGTCACCTTGGATTCACAGTAAAATAATGTTGCATTACATTGACAGAGAAAAAAAAAATCCCAAATGGTATTAATGGGTGCAACTAACAAAAGCTAAGCATACTTACTATAAGAATTCTAGGAGTGACGTCTAATCCTTGCTTCTCAATTCGGAGAAGCATCTCTTTCTCCAGCGCACGCACTTGATCCAGTATATAAACAACCTGCTCATCACAAATAATTACAAAAAGAAACTATTTAACACAAAATGTTCATGTATGCAGAGTAACCAATAGTGGTTAAAGCACAAAATAAAGAAAATGAAAAAGAAAGACTATTCGTGATGACAAAACAGATAGAAAGAAATACCTGCCCACCAGTGTCAGGCAAACCTAAGACATTTGCTTGACCAAAGTATCCATGTGGAGACAAGATGACAACATTAAACACCATAGGTATTCTCCCAAGGAATGTCTCTAATACAGAAGGATCAGGAGCCTGAAGAATATCCAAGAGAAGATGCATCATCTCCAACACCCGTGCTGCAGTATCTCCCCAACCTCTCTCGAAACCCATTCCTTGTAGACTACAATGGATCATATAGGACAAGAAATTTACCATTTACTTTTGAGAGATGTAATTAGAAATTTCAAACAGTATATGTTATGTGTATCAAATTCCATGTGTGTGTCAGGGAAGATGTGAACAATTGATCATTCAAAAGAAGCTTACTCATATTCAAAATCAGAATAGGGAGTCTCAGGTGGAAGTTTAGAAAGATATTCCTCAGCCTTAGCTAAAACAGTTTGAAGGCGTGGTATGCTTGGTACCCGATCATTCAACATCAATGCCTACATTAAGTCAGCAAATTACTTATCCGTTTGCAAAGTACTCGTAACAAAGCATAATTACTGCAAAATAGTTTTTAATCCCATATATGTGTACAGGTTCCTTAATTAAAACTCACCCTTCGTGAAGCAAATAGATAGTAACCGTGACACTATGAAACACATTGCAATTCACAAGTGAAAAAAATCATTCTCTGGTGACAAACAAGGTCCCTAGCTTAGAAACTTACCCGTCCTTTGTACTTGTGTGCTCGAAGGAAATCAAGAAGTGGCTCTAAGGAGTCTTTGTTGCGAAACATATTTGAAGAAAGGTGACGGTTAAGGAATTGAACACCATTGCCAATGGACGAAGACCGATTGGGGCGAGGGAAAGAGGCATTGAATGGCTCAAAGTCCAGCTCAAGAACAAAGTTGTCATTAATCCTATACAAATGCAGCTATGTCAACATATACTTGCAACATGGGACCAATCCAAAGTCAAGTATGGCAAATTTTTTTAATATGGTTATAACATTTAAGGGAAAAAGAATTCAAGGGAAAAAGAATCAACTTCTCATCTACAAGATCTTCTTTGAAGCTAAGATATTCCGAGACAGTCAATTGTTCCACACTGAGCTCAAAGACATTAACACGGACGAATTCCCAAACACCAGGCCTAGGACGAACAGCTATAGCCACAAACGGAGGCAGAATAATGGCTTCCTGTAAATAAACATTATTATGTTATGCATTCAACACATACTTTCTTTTTACTCTTTTTTTTCCCCTTTTTTTATAAGTAAATTGATTAAAAAAATACATGACCCCGACAAAATTTTGCCAAAATATGAAGATTTCAACTACTATTTTTGTAGAGACAATTTTTACTTAATTAGGTAAATTTTAACCAGGAAAACCGAATCTTTGCTTGTTAAAGCAAAAACAAAGCAAAGGAAGTACTAATTGGTACCTATTTTCGCATGATTTACAAGGTTCAAACAGAGCATTAATTAAAACATACCGATTTATACGAAATTAACTCGATTAACGTCTCGTAGAGATATAATTAACTGAAATTAAACTGGTCGTACCAAAATTATTCTGATCAACTTGATTTTAAAAAAAAAAAAAAAAACAAACAAAACAAAACAAAATCAGAGTAACGTAGAGAGGAAGTGAAGCGAAAATCAACCTGAGCGGCTTTGATGGCTTCGCCAAAAGCACCCTTGCTGAGAGTCTCCCTCGCTTCATCTTCGGCGAAGACATGATCGATGTCATCAAGCAAGGTATGCGGTTGCAAAATCCCCTTTCCTTGAGCCACGTACCTTCAAACCAAACACGCATATTTTTGCTTTTAGCGCTCTATTTTTCCCGCGTTTTCTCGGCAACCAAACGGAATTTACAACTCAAAAAAAAAAAAAGAACGATTGATGTGGAAGTGGAAATTGAAGGCGAACCTAGAGAGGAGGGACACGAGTTCGTTGCGGTGAGCAGAGAGAGTATCCTCGACGCGGTCTCTGAGGCTCGGCAAACGATCTAGCTTCCGAGTCGCCATGATCGAACAATAGAGAATCTTCCAAGCTTTTCTGTTATGCTAACAACTCTCAAAAAAAAAAAAAACTGCCGTTTCAAGAACTTAAAAAAGGATTACCACGAAAAAACTGACACCGAAATCGGTGACGACAAAGCTGCGAATTTCAGTGCGTGGTTAGATTTTTTAGGAGAGAGGACGAAACTGTTTATATAAGTTATATAAACCAATAAATATATACATATATATATATGCATAAGATAGATGATCGATGCACAAAAAGGGCCGAGATATTGTGTATACTTTATGGGAAGATGCAGCTAGAGAAGGTGGACTGAGGTGTGGGTTTTTTTTTTTTTTGGTTTGGTTTTATTGCTAGTGCATGAATGAGAAGAATCGCGTCTGAATACTCATAATGTTTTTATTTTATTGGACACTTGGACACTTGGCATCAACACGAGATTTTGGTCGCACTAGGACCGTGGCAACGGGGTCCACCTTTTTGAGTTGAAAAAAGTCGCACCAATTTTTTTTTGCGTAAAAAGGGGTTAAAAAGGGAGGATTCTGACAGAAAATGAACATAAATAAGTAATAATAAATAAAGCCACAGTGGATGATAATTGGTTTGTCACCGGAGTTTTAAAGTCGTATACCTTTTTGTTTTCATTCATGTATTTGTAAAATAAAATTGATATTATCTGCATTATTTTGTTATAGCGTGTTTTTACTATTTAATAGGCTATTTATAATAACAACGGAGATGGTCGTCTTACTTTCTTAAGTAGTCTGTTTGTCTAATCAGTGAGTTTGTATGTTTTATGTTGCTGTGATTGGCCTTGGTCTTAAGCCTCTTGATCTGGCTTAATTGGAGTAACCCATTGTTTTTAGAGGTGCATTTAAAAGAATTATTTATGTGCTTGATTAATTGTGTGCTTCTTTAGTTTCCTCTAATTAGACTTGGTATGCATTTTACCCCATAAGTGTTTTATTAGAACCTTTTGATGATTATAGTTTATAGTTAGTATTAAGTTGTTACATGCGTCGTGATTTATTAGTGTTTGTGTTGTCTTCATTTGAAATGCAATTATCATATTCAAAAAAATCTAAACTCAACCTTTGTATCAACGATAAAATACCACATACTACTACTATAAGGCCTACAAAAAAGACAAGCCTTCTGCATTAATTGTATTGCTTAATATTGTTCATGTTCTAAAATATTTTATGTATTTTTATATGTGGCTTGTTAGTCTCAATTTTTTATTAGAAAATATTTTAAAAGATTATGACATCATTAATAATAAAAAAATATATTTATAAATAAAAAAACAATTCACTCTCATATAAATCGAGTAAAAATAGAAACAGAGTTGGTCTTTATAAGATTATTATTATTGTGGTCGTTATTTCTTTGCTGTTTGGTATGAATGATTTGATGGGACAAGAGTCCGAATGAAATGTACATCACTATTTGCCTTCCATTGAAAATTTGTGCTTTTTGGGGCAGGTCACTTTTTATATTTTCTTCACTTACGTTAATTAGTTATTTGAAGCGTCATTGGTTCAAAAGCTGAACCTAAGTGGACAGGGCATTGATCGCACGGGGACTTGGTTTGGATAAAGCATTTCGCGGTAGAACTGCAGTATATTACAATTAATACGTAGTATAGCATATTTTTTTAACTATTAAATAAGATTAAAAAAGAGATTTGAGTGTTCAATCATGAAAATTACAAAAAAAAAGAAAAGAAATAAGATCTTCTAAGCTTTATCTGGTAGTTATCAAAATTAAAAGTATACATCCCTATTATTATTATTATTATTATTATTATTATTATAGTAATAGTAGAAGAAGAAGAAGTAGAAAGACCACTGTTATGTGTTGAGAAAAGAACCACATTATTATTCTGGAAAAAGGGGCCCACATTTTTTTTTTCTCTACTGATAATTTCTTCTTCTTTACCTATTAATTAACTTTTTTTTTTTCTGCTAACCTGAAACTCGTGTTATCGATGCATTGAGGTGTCGTTGTAGTACTGGAATATAATTTAATACTCTGTTGAAATCATTTCTCCCAAAAATTTTTTTTGGGTCTTTAATCTGCAGTGAATCAGTAAAATTCTTCAAAATTTATCGTCATTGAAACCATTTCAAAGGTTTTGACGGTATGGCTCCGTTGTATCTCACGTGGGTCAACCTTATCCATGTCTGACTACCACAGATGACGTTAGCCATGTATTCTAGGCCCAAACCTAGCATGTTGTCACCCGTGGGGTCCCACGAATTTCCTTTTATAAAAAATAAATAGAAAAATGAAGAAAATGTCAAGTTTGTTAAAATAATTGATGGCAAATATATTTAAAAATAATTAAAATAAATGTCAATAATTTAAATATCAATTGTTAAAAAAATCAACTTTCTGATTCCACTTTTTCTTCTCTCCCCTTTGTATTTGACTCTCTTATCCTCTTCTGTCGTTTCTCGTCTCTCATTTCCTGTGGGTAGAGACGATGGTCCCTGGAGAAGATCCTGGCATTGGACTTGTCACGGGAGAAGATTAGATAACTGTGAGGCTGACAGCGACGACAATGTTGCATGGCTGATCCTAAGCTATTTTGGGAGAAGAGTGTCGGAACTACCATGAGAGAAGACCAACGACGTAAGGCCGACAGCGGTAGTGACATTGCAGGATGAGACTAGAGCTGTCGTCCTGAATCTGTCATAAGAAGAGCTGTCTCACCGAATTTGTTGGGAAAGAAGAGCGCCAACCGATCTTTATTGTTGTCGACGGCAGCAGAAGAGCCAGTCGCTCGAACCTTGAAGGAGCCCCACGTCAATCACCCTAAGCAAGCTAAAATTGGATTGTTTGGCATTGCAAAATTTTAAAATATAACATTTATTTTCACTTTTTTAAAATATGATATTTGCTTTAATATATTTAACAAATTTGACATTTTATACAATTTCTCAAAATATAATTAAAAGATAAAATCAAAAAAGTAGACTCCTCCCTCTTTTTCTCTCCCCCACTTTCCCCTTTTCTTCCTTTGTTAATTCCTGTCCTTATTTTTTTAATGAAAAAAATGTTTTCTTTAAAATCTTGCTTTTACCCTAAAATAGTTTATAGTGTTGTCATTTAAGGGGTATTAGTACATATATTCTTTTTTAGAGAGTACATGTACTCTTGAAGATTATTCCAATAAAATTCGCTTGTCGCGAAACTACTTAGGTTGGTCGAAAAAGTTGTTGGGGCGAGTCAAGCATTCCGATCAAGCAGAGTGGAGGGATTGCCTTCTCACTAGCCATGGTGTTCCAACAACCAAAATATAGACAACCTAGCTAGGTTCGACAGCTTGCAAACTAGCCAAAGCCTAGCCCTATCTAGCTCGAGTAGGGCCTATGTTTAGACAATTCTCTACCTGTTGTCCTTCCGAGAGATTCTAATAAGGTGTTTAGCAAGGTGGTTAGAACTATTTTTATTGTAGCATGTGAAGACCTTACAATGTAGTGATTTTTTTATGTTATTATAACATGTGACGACTTTATACTATTTATAACTGAAAAAGTAATTTAGACCATCAATGTCAAATACCTTTTTTAAGTCTACACTACTCTTGGCACCATATCCACTCTCTATTGGTAGGAATTCTAGCCCGCACGAGCACAACATATGTCCAACACCTGCCATATCCGCACAAGTCATAAATACCCAGGTCACAATTGGCCGCAGCTAATGCTTGGTTGCTATGTGGACCTAATAACATACCATAAACAACTCCATCACCAAAAAAAAACATACCATAAGCAACATTAGCTCACTCATTAAGGTATATTCTCTTATTGCCAACACTCTGCCTCTTCGCTTATTATTTTCGATTACTACTCTGACTTAAATATCATAATTTTCTTAGTAAGCAATATGCCAGTATTCCCTTATTGAGGCCTTTCTCCATCTTGTAAGATAGATCAAATAAAGCAAGGAGATTAACCACGATGAATTGTCACACGTGGTGTTATGTCATCATCAAATATGAAGTTACTGTTTCTTCTTGTTCTTTTTTCCTTGTGAAGTGGCATAATTTTCAATTTATAATGTCAGAAATTTATATACTTTAGTTGTTTTTTAGAGAACAAATCCTCATAAACTGTAAGAATGTACTGTGTATTTAGTTATTAGGATTTGAGAGGATGTTCCTAAACACTAGGAAAAAAAACTCACCCCAAGGGACTTATAATTGCTCCTTTGAAATTACGATCAACTTCAATTTTGTTTGCCAAAAATTAAAGTATGTGATTTAATATTAAAAAAAAATGTTTTATACCTTTTTAAAGAAGAAACAAATTAGAAACAAATTTTTGATTTGTTTTTTTCCCCTACCATAGTGCATGTATTATTATCACAGCAAAGAGAATGAAAAACTATTTCTTTTTGCCTCTCATACTTTCTTTCCCTTTGTAGAGCTCTAGTTTCATTATTTACACCATGTGACACTTTTGATTCTGATGTTTTGTTTGAAACTTCAATTATAACTGACATTTTAAGTTTAAGAACCGTAGTATATGAGAGTTTTATATTATAGAAACTTTTTGTTTTTTACTATAGTTGTTGAGAGCTTTATACTATTCATAGCTATACTTAATGGGTTAAAATTGTAGTTCCAAACACCTTTTAATTCATATTTACTCTTTTTTCCTTTTTGCCAACAGTTTTAATTTTTTTAGTAAATTGTTTGTAACCTTCCCCAACTCTCTCTTCACATTATGTAGAGTTTCATAAAGCTAGCAATTCCTTTTCAAGATTTCAAGATTCTTTTGATTCCTCGTGTTTCCCACCCAAAGGACAAACCAAATAAATTATTACCTCTCTTTTTCCCTCGGATGCTTTTGCGACTTTTGTTACTCGCGAGCTCAATTAATCTTTCATCCATGGTAACTTGATCATAGCATGGCACTATGAAGATGAAAGTGAATTGCTTATTTTATATTTTTCTATATATGTATATATAATATTTATAGTATAAAATAAAGTGCTCAATTATTCGCAGCATTGTGAAGTAATAGAACTAGATAAGGACCGA
>CAMOHE010044584.1:0-18679 GCA_946598075.1 Artocarpus hirsutus
ATCCAAATCAATTCACTTTATGTCCCGATCTAACACATCGTCACCTATGACAACGTGTCAATGTTTCTATTCACGGAGTCCACCTCCGATGGTCAAGACAAACCATCTCCCAATAGGGATATAGACAACATAACAATCTTTACATGAATAAAGCGCCCAACTTTATTCCCTCGATTGCGGATCTTATGATTTAGACTGTCACCTTAAGAATCGTGTCTTCTGCATAATCTGTCCATCATATGCCTAATTCTTAAAGGTTTAGACCGACAGTCTCATACTATTGTTTGCTTATCATACATTCAACAAATATGAACGTAAAGAGGACAAGATTTGGTATATGAATAATAAATGAATTCTTTATTGATAAAAATGTCTTCAAAAACTCATTACATTTTTACTCCTTAGGGCATACATGTCTAACATAATACTCTTTTAAAAGTTAAGTTTATTAATGTAAAAGTTTATGCTATATTTTCATTTATATTACCTCTAAGTTGTATCACAATTAAACATATATTACATTTATCAAAAATTATTTGATCAACTCCATTTCATATATATAAAAAGGGTACCATTAGGCCGCTATCTAGTGACCTATAATTAGATTTTTTTTTCAATGGAAATTCCCATTTAAGTATCTATAATAAATTTCTAAAATTCTGGCCAAAACTTTTAAGGTCCAGCAAATTTCAAAATTTCTGCCCAATTCTTTGTATCAGCATAATTTATTTCCAACTAATATTTATATACTCATCTAAAAAACCCACATCATCTTGAATCATCTTGAATTCTTTAGTGGGTTTGATAAATGCATACAACTATATGTATTCTTAAAAAAAAAAAAAAGCTATAAGGTTATATAACAAACTATGTATATAATCTCAAGTTTAAGAGACGCAAATAAATGGTTATGAATTGGATACGAAAATTACTTGAGATCGAGTGCTTTATATCCCACAATTTAACATGCAAATTAGTTAGCCCTAATATTCTCTGAGCCAATTAAATTAACACCTAAATACAGTTAATCCAGTGAGAATCTTCCATTATAATATTAGCACTTGTAATTAGATATTTTACTACAAACAATTTTTTTTTTTTTGGTTACAAATGACTTCTCTAGAAACAAGGCTATAATTTTTAGACAAAAAGAAGCATATTGAGTATGATCTCTGGTAAGATAAATAAAAAAAGGGCATTCAACGCATTTGTCACTTAAAACTTTTCTCTTTTTTAGCAATCTAGTCCTTAAAATTTCTTGTGATAATTAAATCTTTAAACTTCACTCCATGCGACAATTAAGTCCAAATCACAAACTCCCATCAAAATTGGGATAGAAAACGATCACCTGATATTCATGTGATCCATTTAGAGATATATATTCACCTTATTGCTTCTAACAATATTCATATTGTTTAATTTCTCACCCAAAAAAAAAACAAAAAAGAAAAAAATATATTATTATTTTGTATAGCAATTTTGATGGCTTATATATTTTAATCATTGTATTGCTCGAAATTCCATTCTGTTCTTCTAAATGGAGGCAAATACACCAAAAATTATAAATTAATACATGAACTCTACCCGTAACGAAAAAAGTATGGCGCATATTGCAAATCAAGTTAAGGAACTACATATTGCAAGATGATGAGGATACATCCACCCTGGTCATTGTTGTCCCCACTGACGAAAGAAATAATTTCACATAGTAGAATCTATATATATACATCCATCCATCCATATATATATATATATATACACACACATATATATATATTATCAATGTCAGCAATACTGTTTTTACAGATTATATATCCAATGTCCGACTTTTTTTTTCTCCTTCCACGCGGGACCATTAATTACAATAGTACAACAATGATGTAACATATGTGGCTGTCCAAAATTGTCACAAATATTATCAGTTGGCTAGGAATTCCATTCATTAATTACTTCGCTTTCCGACGTATGTTATCACGTCTTTCTCGACCTCCCAAACCGAAAATAACGTTTCCTGTTTCAAACAGCAAAACTAGTTTTAGAAAACGCCGTATGTGGTCGGCATTCGCTAACGTTTTCTTTGCATGGCCCATGACGTAGAAATTAGTTCTAAGAAAACGATTGATTTTTTTAGGTCTAGTCTCGATCTCACAATTTACCAACATCCACGGACAGAGCTAAAATCAATAAATAAATAAGGGGACGGATGTATGATTTCAAATTTTGAAAGGAGCCAACTAATTTCAACCTTGTTTTTATTTTTTTTTGAAAAAAAATAAAGCAGGGTGCGGCTGTACTCTCGGTTCGTGTAGCTCTGACCCTACTAACTTCTAGCTAATTCTTTCTTATCTATTGATTTGGACAAGTTGATCGAGCAAGTCAATCGAGTAAAGGCGGTTTGTTTTCGCACGACAACATTAAATAATAACGTGGGGGGCTGGCTAGCTAGCTGATCTCTCGAATGTTCCTTGAGAAGTTGGGAATGAGCTTAACATTGGAATTTCGTTTTCTCGAAAAGATACAAGGAATTTGATTTGTAGAGGTCGGGACAGTAGTAAGGCCTTCTTTAGTTATAGGTCTTATTAACTTCCAAGAAAGTTTGGGACAGTATTGATATTAATATCTAACGTTGTGTTCTGCAATAGTTTGGTGGTATTTTGCAGACTGTTTTTCGTTTTGCAATATGCAAATTTAATGTGAGTTGGAATACTTTTGTTTGTGCTTTGGAATATTTTTTGTTTGTGCTTTTCATTGCTTTCTAAATCATTTTAGATGTAATATTTATGATCACATAAAGCAAATTAGTGTGTTTTTTGTTTAAATAAAAGCTTAAATGCCTATTAATTTCTAACTACAAACCTTAAAAATTCAATTTTTTTCTTATTTGTTTTCTCATAATCATCTTAAAAATTATCATTCACGCGTTACATACTAGTTTGATCACACTAAAATGTTTTTTAATTATGAATTTTAAACTTTTAGCGACAATAAGTATCATCAATAAAAGAACTTTTTGTTGCACGGTACCTTTGTGCCTTTTTTTTCCCCTTTTTAGAATGTGCGCACTTCTGTGTGATCTTGGAAATTTTTAATTTGATCTACTAAAAATAAGTTATGTGCGTATGGCTCCTTTCCATTTGCCAAAATAATATATAACTTAAGCGTGGATTAATTTGTTAGAAAATTAAATATAATTATTGGTGCTTGTTGTAGAATGTCCATATATATGTATTTGATAGGAAGGAGGGATAGAAAAGTGAAAGAATACACACGCATGAGGAAGGAAATGGAAGGATTTTTTAAAGTTTCTTAAAATTTTGTACAAGTGTTATAAGAATACGATAATCGTCAATATTGCTTGTTGAGAAAGAAATATATATATATTTTTTTTACACAAAACACAATTTCACTTAAGCTAAAATTTAGAAGCAAAGAAGTTTTAGCTTTTATTTTTGATTCACTTGATTAAAAAAAAAACCCTTAATTACAATCTCTTGAAAAGAGAAAAAAAACCTTTCACTATAAGAAAAACTACATTTAATGACAAATTATTTACGACATGTAGTATTTAAATGTCGTTGAAAAATACATACAACGATATCTCCAACAAATATGTCGTTAATAACATTTGAAACAATAACTAACGACATATATATATATGCCCTATTAAAGGTCTCCTTTTAACGACAATAGTTTAGTGTCGTTAAATTATTTAACGACAAATAAAAGATGTCGTCAAAGTCTTGAAGATTTCACGACAGCCCTTATAGACTACATCCTGATCAATATCATTTATAAGGGGTGTCGTAGAATCTCCAAGGCTTTGACGACATCTCCTACTTGTCGTTAACTAATTTAACAACAATAAACTATTGTCACTAAAATGAGACCTTTAATACAACATCTATATAGATGTTGTTAATTATTGTTTCAAATGTCGTTAATGACATCTTTGTTGGAGATGTCGTTGTATATGCTTTTCAATGACATTTAAAAACTACATGTCATAAATAATATGTCCTTAAATGTAATTTTTTTTGTAGTGTTTAATTTCGATTATCACAATATGAAAATTTATTCTTTTCAATTTTAAGAAGAAGTTGCATTTGAACTTCCAACCGAGCTGCCTACATATTCTGTTGGGAGATCAAACCACATGTAATTTGGAGTTTGGATTGGAAAGACTAAAGTAAAGGCAGACAACGAGGCAAAGATAGCAGACTTGCCTCAAGATTTTCATAGTGAATGACTCCAAGTGGAATTAGAGGATTTTTAGAATATGACAAAATTATGAGACTATGGACCTCATTAAAAATTTGTAGATATTTTACTTGAACAACCTTTTGGGATAATAGAGTAGTTGTATTTTTATTTCTGATTTTTATGTGTTTTGTATTTAGATAATTTCACGGCGTTATGACCTTTTAAAATTGTGTTTTTTTTTTTTTTTTAATAACAAAACTTGGGAATTGGCATATTCAAATTGGGAATGATACCGTGCTACTTTTTAATTTTCTAGGTTGCCTAGATATCTATTTGTAGGATCAAGTGAATGTTATTAAAGGGAGTGTGAGTGTGGTGTTTGGATAATTTCATGGTGAATAACGTCATATGGAAACAAAAGGACTTTCTTTAAAATTTGATTTAGAGTTTGCATTTGATTTGGCTGTTCCACGGTCAACAACTTTAAGTGGAATTCAAAAAGAATTTTGAAACTTCGAGTTTAGATTTGTGAACGCTCTTAGTTTTTATGACCAGATTACATGCATATCCCAGCAGAATCAAGTCTAGTTAATTCTTAATTTTGAGTTTAGATTTAGAAAATTACACGGTGGATTATTTGCATAATTAGAGGGACTTTTTTGAAGTTTGGAATTTATGACCGTGATTAACTTTTTCAAGGAGATTACCTACATATATTTGAGAGGAATACATTTGGGAGTTTTACAAATATGCCACCTTTTAGATCGTGAATTAAAATATGCCACATGGAAAAAAAACTCTTTGAAAAATGCTATAAGCCACTTGTTGTTTTGATTATTTTACTCTTGTATTGATTCTTATGAGTAGTATAAAACGTAAAAGTTTTTTTTTTTTTTTTTTTGCAAGTGACAAAAGTCAATTCACTATTTAATAAGATAACATTGTTCATAAATATCTCAATACATTTCTTAATTAATTTCGAGTTTTGATTTTCTACTTTTCTTCATCAAAGCCTTGAGTTTTGATTTTCTCCTTTTCTTCTTGAAAGCCCATTTTATCCTAAGACCTCTTTTTCTTCCTCTTTTTATTTTAAGAAAATTACATGTTATGCCACATTTTTAAAAATTGTTGTTATTTATGATACATTTAAAAAAGTTATGCACACTATCATTTATATTACATGTTAAATTATACTACAACTAAACATGTGTAATATTAATTAAAAGTAAATATTAAAATATGGTATTTATGAAAATTTTCATTTTATTTTAGGCTTTGAAATCCCTTTTCTTTGGACTCGCCCTTGTTGGACTTGAAAAAAAAAGAAAACTTTTATGGGTTGGCATTGGCTATCAATGTGATTTTTTTTTAATACACACGTATATATAGGGACAATTTGATTAATTTCATTTTGTGGCATTGTTTTTCAATCTTACTCCTTCAATAAAAAGTTTAAAACGTACACTTTCCAAGAGTACATATTGGACTAAGATTAGACAAATAAGTATTATTCAAGGATATTTTTGCCTTTTTGGCATGGAGAAATGGTATGAATCAAAAGGAAAAAAATGATAAAACACAATAGTGATAGTAAAAAAAAATATACCACCTAATTTACTCTATACACACACATATATACACCTTGAGAGGATCAAATATGATGATAACATTATATTTTTTCGGTTTACACTGATAACCCATTGGGTTACTACTTGTCAACTGGTATTTTGAAAATGGTAGGCACAAAGTGCTTTATGCCATTGATCTATCAAAGTTTCTAGAGAAATATATAAAGAATGCCCCTTATAGACAATGCTTATTAAAATTGCCTTTTTGTTTTTCACTTTTCAATGCTGCTACTTTTATAATTATTTTTTAATCATATTTATCGTTTGACAATTTTATCCCTGATTTTATTTTTCTCAAATCTTCGGCTCTATTTGGTAATTGGTATTGTTTTGAAAATTTTTAAAAAAATTTTTACATGTTTTTTGAGACAAAAAATTTTAAAAATGTTTTTAGCACAATTCCCCAAAAATTCATGTTTTGTAAAACAAAACCATTTTCACATATTTTAAAAATACTACCAAACGAGCCTAACTTTGTTTTTTCCTTCCAAGAGATTGGACTATGACCAAGTCGGACGCAATATCCACTTGGGGAACGACAAGTAATAGGACAACCTGCCCAATCGGAGTCAATGTAAGCAATCAAATGTAATGAGGTTGAAGCTGCTAGAAGAATTCCTTCACCCGGATGTGCTTTTAAGTACCGCAAAATTCGAAGTGCTGCATCAAGATGAGTTTCGCGAGGAGCTTTCAGGAATTGACTAGGTATATTAACAGCGAATAAAATGTCTGGTTGAGTGATGGTTAAATAAAGCAAGCAGCCCATTAGACAAGGATAAACAGTCGGATCAGATAAAGGATCCTCATCTTCGAAACCAAGCTTTCTATTTTCCTCCATTGGTGTATTTGTTGGTCGACAACCCAACATCCCCATATCATCTAAAATATCCAAGCAATACTTTGCTGGCACTAGAAAATTCCTTTTGAGTGCATGCTACCTCAATACCAAGGAAGTATTTAGGTAAGCCAAGATCCCTTGTACCGAACTTGTCATTAAGGATTTTTTTTTTAATAATTGTATTTTTTTCGTGTTGACATCTGCCACAAGAATGTCGTCAACATATATTAAGACAAAAATGGATCCTTTAGATGTCTTCCTGGAGAAAGGAGTGTATTCGGTCTTTGATTGAATATGCCCCCAAAAAGCATAAGGAATTGGAAAGTTTGGCAAACCAGTTGCGACTTGCTTGTTTGAGCCCGTGGAGTGATTTGTTGAGCCGACATACACGGTTTTTATGCTCCCCCTTTCTGTCATAGCCTTGAGGTATTTGCATATAAACTTCTTCACTCAAATCACCATGAGGCAAGACATTATTGACACCGAATTGATGCAAAGACTATTATTTAATTACTACTTTAGCAAAAAAACAACGAACAGTCACCATCTTGACTATCAGAGCAAAAGTCTTAGAGTACCATTAGATCGATACTTGATGTTGTAGACCATCCTTTAATTCCTTCAGTTTGTGTGAAACCTTTAGCAACCAAGCGAGTTTTTATATCTCTCAATACTACCATCGGATTGATACTTGGTTCTATAGACCCATTTACAGCCAATGGGTTGCTTCCTGAGGGGTAAATGAGTAATAGTCCACGTATTGTTTCTTTCTAGTACCTCAATTTCCTTTGCCATTTCTTCTTGCCATTCTGGAAGTTTGATAGCTTGGGAAAAAGTGGTAGGCTCAACTTTGGAATCAAGAGAGGTGAGAAAAGCTTTATGACAAGTTGATAAGTTAGCGTATGAAATAACTTGAGACAAAGGGTAATGTGTACCTTTTTCACAAGAAGACGTTGATTGCGAGTGATTGCCGGAAATAGTGGGTTGTAAATATAGACATTCAAATATGATGGGAGGCGTCGGGAACAGGGTGGTCTGTTGCGAGTTTCTGAGTTTATCAGCTGATGATTTAAGTAGTTGGAAATTGGGAAGAATGAGCTTCAACAGAATTGTCAAGCTCAGAAATGGGTAATGGCCAGACTAGAACACTGTTAGGTTGCATTTGGGGCATTCTATAAGGAAAACCATGCTCATAAAAAAGTACATCTCTTGATGTGTAAATGGTCCTGGTTTCAAGGTCTTAAACTTTGTGCCCTCTTTGACCAAAAGGATAGCATACAAATATACCAGGCTTGAATCTAACATCAAATTTGTGCTTGTGTGGTGAAAGGTTGTGGGCAAAAAAGAGGCAGCCAAATACTCTAAGATGGGAATAAGAGGTTGTGGTTCCAAGAAGTATTTCATGTGGTGTTTTGCTATTTAAAACTTGAGATGGGATCTTGTTAGTCAAATAAGAGGCAGAAAGGACACATTTTCTCCACAAAAATAATGGAAGATTGCTTTGAAATAAAGTACAGGCTACATCAAGAAAGTGACGATGTTTTCTCTCTACAACACCATTTTATAGTGGGGTAGCAACACAACTACGCTGATGAGGAACTTCTTGTAGTTTAAAGAAATTTTACAGATCTTTGGAGAGATTCAGTACCATTATCAGTCCTAATGCTTTTAACGGGAAAAAAGATTGAAGCTTATCTGAAGTAATAACGTGGGAGCCATTAGTTTAAACGTGTTTGATCTTGGTGTTAGATTGTGTGGTGAGAAAGGCAAAAAAAGATTTCAAGAGAGATTGTGTTTCAGATATGTGCTTCATCCCACAAAATTTTCGAACTTATGTAATAAGCGGAAACAGAAAGATCCCTTTATGCACAATCTGAGATAGCCTTTTTATCTCATATATTTTTGTGTTATTTGGCAGTGAAAAACGTTCTTGAAGATCAGTCCAAACAGCATTTGCAGAATCTGCATACATGATACTAGTTGCAAGATCTGGATGCATTGAGTGTATGAGCCATCAAGTCACCATGTCGTTTACTCGTACCCATTGTTCGAAAGTTGAAGAAGACAAATTTGGCCGAGGGATTGAACCATCTACAAAACCGAATTTGTTTTTGGCTCGCAGAGCCATGCGCATGGATCTATACCATGTATTGTAGTTATCTCCATCAAGTGGTGGAGATACAAGGCCAACTATTGGATTATCAAAGTGGTGAAGTGTATAAGGATTTAAAAAAGGGTCTGAGGATTGAACAGATGAAACATCATTTGTGGAAGTTGCAGCGGATGATGCCATTGGTTTTTTAAAATAGAGCCAAAATCTAATGCACAATTAACTCACAATTAATTAGTAATAAGCATTTTGCATATCTGTGCATTTAACAAACACACGTTATTTAAATATGAGCACATAGAAAGCATATTTTTATGAACATAAATACTTATTATTTTCAAGATTGAATCATGTATAAATGTGCTTATTCATTAAATATGATATTAAATTCTTAATATATGATCTAACATGTTTTTAAAGTCCTAATTACAGTGAAAAGCTTTGTTTCTTGGTTAAGAAAGATGGGAATGTTAAATGGCTGCGAATTGATTACAACGCATTTTTCCATTTTAAATATACTCTAAACTAAATTGTTTTGCCTATTTATACCTTGAAAATAGCTAGATTTTATTAAAATTAAAACTAGGGAAAATGGTAGAATTTGATTGGTTAGTTGACTAGGATATAGAAAATTGATTTGTACTTGTTTGTACTTGATTTAATTGGCTAACTATTAGCTAAATTTTTCTTCTTATTCAGTAATAAGACTTAGAAAATGCACATTTAGTAAATATAAAATCAATCATTTTGCATTAATATTTATTGTCAAACTCCTTAATTAAAGCAATTATGCCTTAGTATAAAATATATTTAATTATAATTTTTTATATGTTTTTATGTTTAGCAATATTTTTGATAATTTTTAGAATCATTTTCATATGTAAAATATTAGTTTAGTTTGGAATTAATTAAAACTCGTAAAAATAATTAGTGGTAATTTTATTTTGAGTCTTAATATGTTTTATAGTGCGTTAAATTTGTAAATATGTTCTATAATACTTTTAGTAATTTCTACAAATATTTTTGAGACCAAAATTATATCTATGTCAAACCGAATGAGCTTGGAATTTGAGAAATTTGTAATTATTTTATGTTTTAATGTAAAATAAATATTTTTGAAATTAATGTATACATTATATTTGTAAAAAAAAAGAACAAAAACGGATAAAATTAGACAACAAATGCTCAAGAAACACTTAAAAATTCAAAATTTAAAATTCAAAAAGAGGAGACATGTGGCTCATTGAGAGCCCTTAGATTGGCCCACCAAACGCTTCTCAACTATCCGATCAAGACACGCATCATTGCCTGCGTCAATAGCCAGATAGCCTCTAGACAGCGTAGGTCCACCCATGTGGGAAAGTTAGGTCAAGCTTCGGCTTGTGTGCGATGGTCCTCACGTGCATCTACTTTTCTAACTGTCTGATGTGATTACATTGACTAATCTAACAGTCACATATCTCAATCCCAGTTGGCCCACTTGGTCCTATTTTCTTGTGTTTCTTTCCATCATTGGATCACAAAATCAACAGCCCAGATCATGCTCATGCCCGTATGTTTGCCGCTACAAAGCAGCAAAAAAGGCCAAAAACTCAGATTCTTTGTAGCTAAGAACAGAAGAAAAAAGGAAGAAAAAAATATAAAAAATGGTCAAATTGCACCAGTTGACCGGTTAAAGTCAAAATGAACAATTGAAAAATTATAAAAAAATAATGAATAGTAATTTTAGTAAGCTTATAAATATCGAGGCCTTTTGGCCTCGATTCGACATCCCAACGATAGAAAATAAGAACTGTTTAAATTTTAGTTTAGTTTTTAAATTTTAGTTCTCTATATAAGTTTTTGTAAAATATTTCACAGTTTATGTTGTAAAATTTATGCTCAATAATATTTTTAGTGTTTTTATTTTAAGTATTTCCTTTTAATTTTTCTTTTTAGCTGAGGTGAGAGAGGAAACTTTGACAAAATCACTTCAAATATTTTTAGTTTTTCTCAGTTTTCTAATAATTTATAATGCCAAAATATTTTCTAAAAAACTTAAGATTTTAGATTTTTGGTTTTGATTTTTCAAAGACATGTACTGGCATGGATAATACTTAGGAAGACCTTGATTAGTGGTAAACAGAGAATAGCTTAGTAAATACTTAACTTATTATTTTGGTTCTTATTTTAGTTAAGTATTGCTGAAATGCTACTCGTTTATTAAGTTGAATTTTTGTTGTATTGTAGACATGAAATGGCATAGGAAATGCTTGATAATGCTTAATTTATTGTTGACATAGGATGGCATGATGCATTCTTAAACTAATTAATAAATAATTAGAAAAACTATAATTTGTTTAAGTTGATTGCCAGAATAGAACCTTTGAATCTTAGCTCTATTTTAATTACTATTTTACCCTTTTTAATTTGTTGTTATTAGTGTTGTTGTTGTTATTAAAGTTATTTTAAATTAATTACACTTATTATTAAAATTTCATTTTAATTTAAGTTAAATTTCTTGTTATAAAAGTTCCAAAATAACTAAAATCTAAAAATAAAAAATGCTATAAAAATATGTAAAATATTGTGAATATGTTTTGTAAATAATAAATACTAATTCTCATCTTTTTCAACTTTTCAATAAATAATTAATTAATATAACAAATATATTAGACCTTAGCAATATTCATTCCCTGTGGGTTTTCGGATTCACCATTTTATTACTTGGACAAATTATGCTTGGGGTTATATCATATTGTACTTCTTGAGTCCAAAAACTTAGCACTCTCTCCACATGTCAAACCTTAGAAAAGGATGGCAAAAGCTCCAAGTAACTTCCTTCTTTAACCCACCTTCATTTGACTAAATCAAATGTACTAGAAAACTCTATTTTACTTCTTATCTTCCTTAGCGGCCCTTAATTTGTCTAGACCTTTCACCATTCTTTCTCTCTATTTTCTATGTGCTTAAGCTCATAAAAACTTAAACAAGACTATAGAAATTTGGGTTAAACAAAACAGGCCAAGTTCTTACCATTTTGAGCATGAAAATCAGTGTTTTGATCTCCAATAGAACCCTAACTTCGAGCCCTATAAACTAACATCTATATTTATATTTTGTATGATGAAATGAAGATATTTTATGTTATATATGATTATAAATGTGGAGAAAGTAAGGTAAGATAGATTTATGCTCAAACTAAGTTAGTTTAGTTAGTTTCTTTAAAAAATTGAAATTTTTGTGGAACTTTATTATTTCTTTATTTATATTGATTTTAAGAGTTTATTGAATGATTTTGAATGCTTATAAATGACTTGAAGTTAGTTAGAATGGGATTTCTAAATTTATAGAAAGAAAATGCAAAACAAGGTTAAGTGGAAAATTAAATTTGTATAATGCTTGATTCTTGTGCATTGGGCTGTTTCTCAAAGATATTTTACTTTTCTCAATGACTTTTAAAGTTTGGAAATGTTAGAGATTCATTGAAAATTTGATTTGGCCAAAAACTAGTAAAATTTTTATGTGTTTAATGTTGGGTAATATGGAGCAAGAATGTGTGGATATCTATGTTTGTTGAGATGACTGAATACCTAATCTTTACATTTAATTGTACTTCTAGTAGTATAGCATGTTCTTTGGAAATAAATGTACATTTTGACATTGTTATATTCAACCCATTTTGCATTTGATTCAATGCAATACCCTTGTAATATGAACTTATAACCTATATCAATGAATTTGGTTTATGAGAAATTAAATGGTATATGACTTTATAATGCTAAGCCTTTAGCACATCTTATCTTCAAAAAGATTGATCTTTTTACTCATCACAAATTGAACTTGAAGTAAGTAGAAACTACTATTTACTACATCAGAATAATTATGTCATGTTATGTTTTAAGGTACATTGATTGGAATGTTATTATTTAGGAATGATAGAGATTGTTGAAAAGCATTCATGATTCATGACATTTACATTAAAACATCTGATATGATCTAAAAAAGGAATGAGGTTTTTAATTATAGTAGGGGTATGGTACTTAATTGGTAGTCAGGTAGGCATCAGACATGGGCGGGACCAACAAACCCAATAAAAGGTGGTCATACTTTGAGGTTGAAAATCAATACAAGACAAGCCACAAAGAATGAGACTGAACATAGAAAACACATGAGATCTAACGACCAAGATGGAAACCCATGTTATTACTATTATATTGACCAAATCATGATGAAAAGGTTCAAAAAGCCACTGCCTATCATTATCAGTTAAGTGCCATACTGTAAGGGTACCTAAAAGAAGAAAGAATTGTTGAAAGAAAACCGATAAAAGAAAATCCTTGATTGCATTCTCATTCATCGTTTATGTTCATGCATTAGTTTCTACTTACTGAGCCTTTAGCTCATTGAAGTTCTTATGATGCAGGTGAGAATGTACAAGGTTAGGGGAATCAGGTATCCAGAGCTGTCGGACAAAGATTTGCTCATATGTCATGTTTTGGATTAATTTGAGACTTTATTTTGTCAAACTTAGTAGCTCTGTTATGGTTTTGTAAACAGACATATATTACTAACTCCAAATGTGATAGAATATTGCACATCCCATTTTTGAATATTGTATATATTGTAAATAAGAAAATTGATGAAACAATAGTTTCAAAACCCTTCTATAATAAAATGAATATTTTAAGTAAACTATAACATTTATAATATAAATAAAAGGTTAATACTTTTTATCATAACTAAAATAGGTTTTTCAGATCTTATTAGTTAACTTGAGAGTATTACATAAACACTCTAATACCATAATAACTCTGATACCATAATAAAAGTAAAAAAACACACACCAATCGGTGGTGGTATTAGTTGCAAGGTACATATATACATAACAGAAAAAGACGTAAAAGGAAAAAAAGTAAAAAAGAGGGCTGTCCATATGCCAGGCATTTAATAAAAAAGATTAGTGAAGAAATATTAGACGGAAAATCTATAGGTAAAAGCTGTAGTTGACTTGATCTTGATTTTGCTCCTTGTATTGTATTTGTGTCGTTTTATATGTGGCCATCTCCATTGAAGACGATGGCGGATCTGGAGGTGGCTTAAGTTTTTTTTCTCTTTTTTTTGTTTTGTTTTGTTTTTTTTTTTTTTTTTTTTTGCAATTTCTCAAAAAAGTAAACGTATTTGTACATGAATATGATGTGCTTCCTTAACTTTTGTCAAACTCAGCAACTATTTCTCTATATCTGGATTTCTTTCAATTAGAAGAAGATTTTTTTTTCTAATTCATTCTCGAAGTTGCTTTTTTTATTTTGTAACGCTTATGCTTGTTTCCTATTCCTAGTTGAAGTTTATGATCTGTATGATCTATATATTTGGAATCTATATGATCTTATACTAGTCTATTTTTTCAAACAATAGTGACTCCAATAGTATTAGTCCGTAGTACTTAAATGTTGCTGATTTTATTTTGTATATTGGTTATTTCTCAAAATAAGAAATGACAAGGGAGTTTTCTGTTTTCGGTAATACGATATTTTATGATCTAACTAGTGAATAATTTTTTTTTAATCCAGTCACATTGCCCTATAGAAACCACGAAATTGTAAAATTAACTGCTTCTCCAACTCTATTGTTTGTATTTTTTTGAGAGTTTTATTGTCTATATTTCTATATTGTTCCTTTTATATTTGTATTTATAATGTTCACAATTTAATGTCATTGTTATTTCTTTCTATGCAGTTTGGAGACTTGTTCTTGACAACAATATTGATGCTATAGTTGGAATATAAATTGCTCTAGAAAACGTAAAGATCTTCAAATTATTTGTTTGACATTATTAGTGTATTGGGATTTATGTTTTTGTTGAAGATAGTCGTGCAAGTAATCTGTTTATTTGGTTTTGATCTGAAAAGATAATCGGAAGGTTCCATAACAGAACCTGGTAGGTTTTGCTACAAAACCTGTCGGCACCTGGTGGGTTTTGTGACGGAATGTAATGAGTTCACGCTTCAATACTCCACGCAGGACGAACATAGGCAATTGGTATTTCTTTGTTTCAAAAAAAATATATTAGAACCTGTCAGGTTAAGCTTCAGTACCCTACGCCGGTAACCAAAAGCGGTTGGCATTTCTTTACTTCAAAGAAACTATGTTGGAACCTGGTACTTTCTAGCTCTAGAACCTACCAAGTTATACTCCAGCACCCCACGTTGGCGGCCAAAGGCAATTGGTGTTTCTTTGTTTCAAAGAAAATAGTCAAAATCTAGTAGGTTCCAACTCTGAAACCTACCAAGTTATGCTCCAGCATCCCATACCGATGACTCGAGTAATCTATCATATGAGGGATTAACAAAGAAGGATAATTTAGACTTTTAATAAATCATATTTTTCTAATCAAAGAAGGAAAGCATAACTTAGACTTTTAATAAATCAACCTTTTCTAAATAAAAAACACAATTTTGAAAAGACCTTTCTAGGAATGCAATCTTGAAAAGGTACTTTTTTGGGGGCATTTTTGTGTTTTTCTCACGTTTCGAAACCCCCATTTAAAAAAAAAAATGAGAGAGAGAGAGAGAGAGAGAGATCAATGGAAGTCCTCATAATATACGGCAGAGGTCTCACAAAACTAAAGGGGTCTCTAAGGTGAATGACTTGTAGTTCATTTGCTAGAGCTTGTCCTTTGTATTCTGTCCAGATCATGTCGTCAACAGAAAATTTATGTCATTTCTGTTATTTAAGTTTACTATTTTTTAAAAGCGCATGTGGTTTCGGTCTAAAACTCTCCTTTTTTTTTTTTTTGTAAGCATCTTTAAATTTTTATTTTCTTATTTGGCTTCTCATAAAAGCCTCTTTTTCTCAAATTAAAAAAAAAAAAAAAAAAAAAAAAAAAAAAAAAAAAAAACCCTATAGTTTCGTCATAATGTGGTTATGACGAAATCTTGTCGTATTTTATTAAAACACCATGTCGTTTGCTTGTCTAAACTCTTGGATGTCATTTTATCTAATTTTGTCTTCTCGTCATGTGGTGGAATGGGGTAGGTATGCTTCCTCATCTCTATCTCCACCCTTTGGACTGCTTAATTTGTTCTAGAATTAGGGTGTTAGAGATTTTCTATGAGGGAATTTTCACACTCTATCTATTTATCTATCAAAGATAATTTTTTTTTATTTTTTTAACAACAATATATTATATTTATTTTATATGTATGTCTGTGTGCATTGGGAGGAGGGGAGAATGTTACCTCCTACCCGCCCTACTCACTCTCGTCTCATGAGCAGGAATTAGCCCTTGTACTCACCCTGCTCCCATTTAATGGTCCATGTGTGTCCTCTTCAAATAAAGAGAACATGATATGGTATGCCAAATTTAACTTTTTAAATGCTATATTGTTACTCATATTACATGTTTAAATTATCTCGCAGTATATATGTGACATTCATATAAAGTAAGTTTCAAAATATAATATTTATGAAAATTTTCCTTGGAAAGTGTCAATACAAGTTTTTGCTTGAAAAAAAAGTCTTTCAATTTTTTTTTAAGGGAATGCATGGAATTTTATTTATGGAGTATAAAACTGAAGTATACTGGCCCAACCCTACCAATGGGCCAAGAGCCTCATCTACTCATCTAATTCGTATATTACATGATTGTATAGAACATATTAAGATAATTCCCTATTATGCGGCACTCAAAAAACAAATGTGCCACACTTAAAAAAGTATGGTACAACGATTTATAATACTTGTTTAAGTTATGTTATATTTGGTGTGACATTTATAAAAAGCAAGTTTTAAAAAATAACATTTATGAAAATTCCAACAAACATACTTTTGTGGAGTAAAATTTTGTTTTATTCCTTAAAAAAATTATTTTATTTACTTGATTTAATTTCGTCACTTAAGAGGAAAATTCTATCATAAGAAATAACAGGGGAAAAAAAAACCTTACTACTGCATTACAATTTTTAACTATAAGAACATATTACATTGAAAAGAAAATGTATGAGACAGAGCTTGATGAATATCTTACAGTTAAAAATTGTATTTAGATACTTTTTATCCGTAACAAGAAATACCCATACAAGAATGTCGTCCTAAGAAATCATGATTTTATTTTAACCCTTCTGTCGCTTAGACTTTAGATCGTTCAACTATATATAATTTAACCCATTTTGTGCTTTGGCATTTTTGGACAGAAAACGACATCTCGTTTATAACCCAAAAAAAAATAAAGCTTGTTGTTTCCTTTCTTAAACGACATGTTCTTCGATTTGCTGTTTTATCTAGAACCTATTTGTTGTTTCTAATTTTCTTCAGAATTCTTGCCATTTATCCACGAAAGAAGATGTTTGTTTAGCCTAAAAACGAAGTGCCAGCAATTGTGTTGTTCGTCCTTATATTTAGAAAGCTTTTTTTTTTTTCCTTTTATCATCACACTTTTACCCTCTTGAAACTGAGAAACGACACAATGTCTTTTCTATGTAGCATATCCATAGATTTTTATTAATAGAAAATAATCTAGAAAACGACACTTTTAAAAAACTAAACATGTTTAGCAGTAAAAGGAGCATACCAGAACTAGAAGAAAAAAAATTAAATAAATAACACAATTCACATATTTACAATGAAGTGATATCTGCACGGTAGATATTAACGCTTTTTTCTATCAAGTCAAGATTTGAATAACCTTATTCAACCTCGTGGGTTACAACCCCTGTAAACAAAATTGTAATTTTCAGTTTTAAAAGTATACTACATGCTAGATTACAACTCATAGTATAGTTTTGTAAGTAATAGGCTTCTGGACCATGGGGTAAAAAGGGTTTTTCAAAGATTTAGCTAAAAGAGCTGCAGTTAACAGCTGACATGCTCTAATGCAGCAACAATAATTTTATTATTCTTTCTTACTCAGGTTTTACAGTCTTAACCTTAAAAAAAAAATAAAAAGAAAAAAGACCCTTGACTTCCAATATTCCAACTTTACATCCACAAGGAGTTCAAACAGGCCAAATGCAACCAAAAATGTTAACATCGGCATAAGCTGTAGAACACCCTTTACTCTTCTACTATTTCAAGCCATTCATTCATGTTAGTCCCATAAGCAAAAGAACTCTAACCACCCATTTTCCCTTCCAAATAGGTAAAAGACAAATATCAAATATTGCTGGTCCATATTCGATCATTCCTCTCCTTCTTCCCTCTCCCTAGGAACAGCCCCAAAATGATTAACCAAAATGTCCACAACCAAGGGCACTAAGTCCTTGCAAGGGACACCCTTTTTGTAAACTTCTCCCAAGTGTGAGTCACTCCCAATTCTCCCTCCCAAGAACACATCCGCACCTTCAACAACCTTGCCATCCTCATCCCTTGTCATGCACCCCATGAAACCAATGTCCGCCACCTGAACCTGCCCGCAGGTGTTTGGACACCCCGTCCAGTGCATCCTCACTGGGCGAGTCACTGACACTAGCCTCTCCACCTCCTTGGTCACCTTCAAGGCCCTCGCCTTGGTCTCGATGATGGCCTGCCCGCAAAACTGGTTGCCGGTGCAGGCCACCAAGCCCTTCATGAGGAGGGCTGGCTCAGGCGAAAACCTGTCCTGGAGAAGAGGCTCTTTGAGGAGTGCTGCAAGCTTTGAGTTCTCAATGTTGGGAATTATGATGTTTTGCTCCATGGTGAGGCGGAGTTCCCCCGTGCCATACTCGTCGGCCAAACTAGCTAGCTCATCCATCTCGTCCGCTTGGACACGGCCAACTGGAACGTGAAGGCCAACATAGCTTAGTCCTTCTTGTTTTTGTGGACGAACACCTAGATAATCTCTCCTCTCCCACTTTTTGTCAACCAGATCTTCAGAAGATGCTCTCTCTAGATTTTTCCCCGGCATTCTCTTCACTACTTCTGATCTGAATCCTTCTATCCCCTGCC
>CAMOHE010044585.1:0-12641 GCA_946598075.1 Artocarpus hirsutus
CAGATAAATTATGAATCTCTAATAATCATCCGTTACAAATAGAGTATTCAAATTTATCACTATGATGATCATATATTTGAAAGTCTTAATCCTGAGTATCTATTAGACTCCTATTTATGACATTATGTTTTTTGACTTGCATGGTAAGCTTTATCTAAACATAGATCATAACTTAGCATCTTAGAAACATAATGTAATAAATAGCTGGGAATAATGTTATACGGATATGGAATCCATTCCTTTCTTATGGGAGTTACAAAAATAATTCTCTTGATTGATGATTCGACGTTTGAACAGTAAATGCTCGTTCATAATAAGATTATGAATTAACTATTTATTAGAGAATTATTGGAACTCAAGGGCAAAGATGTAATAGGAGAGGTGAATGAAAATTGAACCTAGCTCTTATTATGGCTATTTATGGAGGACTGACTTATATGTAATGATTATATCAATGGACTACTCGTTAATTTTCTTTGAGTAATTTCACTATAATCTCAAGAGTTCAGTTTTGGGTTTTTAGTAGAATAACATTAAAACTAATAAATTTGGCACATTAATTAAATAGTTGATTAATTATCAAATTTATTGGAGCTTAGGTTATAGGTCCATAGGTCCCTATGCCACATTTATAACACTATATTGGATTTAAAACATAGAATAAATTATACATATTTAATTTGAAATTATTGAATGCTGAAATAATTATTTCACTCTTAAGATATTAATATGATGCAAAAAAAATGTTTTCTGTGACACATAATATAATGTGATAAATGTTGTCATATTTAACTGAACATTAATTAATTAATTAATTAATTATATTTAAAATCTATTCTCAAATAAATGAGATTTATTTTTTAATTTTAACATATATATTAGATTTTATAATATATTAATATACATATATATATATATATATATATATATATTACGTAAACAATTTTCGTTTACGTTTTATTTTTATACATATAAAGTTATATATATATATATATATGGAAAACAAACGTTAAAAAAAATAGTAAACGTAAACGTTTGTTTTATATATATATATATATATATATATATACACGTATATATATAATTTAAAGAATCACATAATTTGATTGAATTTTAAAATAAAATAAAAAAGGGATAAGGATCATATAGAGTATATCCCTTTCTATATATCTAATATGGTGGTTATTTCAGATTTAAAATAAATCAAAATTAATTGCATATAATTGACTGTTTATATATAAAGAGATAGAGATAACAGTTATCTCCAATCAATCAATCTTTTCACGTAACTTTTGTAGAATACTTAAAGAGAAAAACTGAGAATTTTTTCTTTGAAAAAAAAAGTCTACAATCGTATGTGTGGAATATATAGCGAATCCCAAAAAGTGTAAGGTTAATTCATTCTTGCAGTTTAATGCCCACTCGCCTTTCCATTGGTGTGAAAGCCTAGCTTGAAAGATCGTAATGTCAAAGTGGAAAGCTAAGATACCCTGATAGTCTTCAAAAGGTTAGTAAAAATTCTTAATTCTTTCTATTATTAATTAAAATTATATATATATTCCCGATGAATAAAGTTTTTAGAAAATTTTTGTTTGTCAACGATCCGTTTTTTTCGCTGTGTTTTCATATTTATTTCCAACAAGATAGACCAAAACTTTTGGTTGTTCTTACATGCTACAATGTTATGAAAAAGTGTGCTACAGTGTATAGCTCTCACATGCTATAGTGTTTTTAATTAAAATTGGTTCTAACCAATGTTCCTAAACAAACCCTGTAAAACTACAAAGTAACCACCATTATGATTATTTGATTATTTCTATCACTTTATGAATTCCTTCCTGCTCCAAGCCTAACAAGAATAAGACTATTTCTTTCCTCAATTATAGCGTTTCGCATATTATCAAGTTAAGGCAAAATAGCCAAAGGGTCCGAAACTATTATATTTACTTTTCATGGTGTGTATTGCTATGATATTTGGGAACCTATTTCAAACTATATAACGTTGTGATCCAATCTAATTTTGTTACGTTTTTCATAAAATTTGAATTCTAAACTAGCTTTAGTTCAAACTATGTGTTCCCCAAATGGCCTATTAATTTTTATGCTTCCTCTTTTTCTAATAAATTCCAATGTATGAAGCATCAGCAACATTGTTAATCTCCTTTGTGCAGGCTTCACTTCTTTCCAATAAGTTGTACAATGAGACCAATTTCATACAGTTGGTCATTAGTATTGCTCCCAATACTTATTCAAGAGACTTCCAAGTAAAAGCAACTCACATTGTCCTAACCGCATGCTCATACAGTACTTAATTTAAATTAAAGATGAATAGTTGTAACGTCTTGAAATTAATTAAATGTTATTAATGTGTAAAATGGTGAACTAGTGTGCCATAATGAATATTTTAAACTTAATTTAATCATTTTGTGAAATTTCTAAATTGATGTTAATTTTGATTATTTTAATGATTACTAATTACTCTCAATTATTTTTAATTGTTATTTTAAATTTTGAAAACAAAACAATTTGTCAAACGCTAAACACGTCCCATTTGAAAAACCGCGTGCTACACACGGTTTTTCTTCATTGGTTTCATCCAACTCTTCCTCTATTTAATCTCTTACTCCCCTTTTCTCTCTTCACTCTCTCGCCTCTCTCTCCTCTCTTACACTTAATCTCTCTCTCTCCTCTCTGAAATTTGAGATTTGGGCTTGGGAGGCCGAGAACCCATGCTTGAAAAATTTTAAAATTTTTCCAGATTAGCAGGCCGAATTTCGTGTTCGGCAGGCCAGATTCATAAGTTCGGTAGGCCAGATTCATACGACTGGCAGGCCAAACCTGAAAAAGTGTGGCCAACTAGACCTGGCTTTCCGATAGGCCGAACTGTACAGTTTGGCCGGCCGAACCAGGGCGACCGACAGGCCGACCGGGCATTGTGAGATTTTGTAATTTTTTATTCGTTTTCATTGTTTTGAACCTAGATTAAGATTTTACGTCAAAGTATGGTTTTATAAACTTAAATGGCACACTAGGACACCATGAGATGATTTAGTAACATAGGATATTCTGAGCTAGATACTGATAAACTTAGCTATTGTATGTTTAAGGTTGTTCGTGGTTCCGTAGAGCTAACGTGTAGCGGACCAGGACTGTGGTGTGGGACACCGGCATGAGTATTGAGGTAGTACTTCTACCCCTTCCTTGGTAGCCAATTTTAAATGTTTTGGCCTTAAAAAGGATTTTTAACAAAAATGTTTTCAATGAGTGATTGAAAAGGGTTTTCATCGGCATTTTTTTATAAACAGTTAATTGAGGTGATTTTCATAATAAACCTCATAATAAATGTAAATGAATATATTTGGTAAAAAAGAGATTTTAATAATTATAGAAAGATATATATAAATATATTTAAAGGCATGATGCTATATTAGAGATCAGGTCATGAGGGTGCGACCTTGGGGGCAGGTCCCAAAATCCAGCTAGGCCACTACGGTGGTGATTTACATATGGTTTGCCTAGAAAAAAAATGATATTATTTCTGGTCGACCAATAAATGATTTTAGTAAGAATAATTTTATTGAATTTTATTTATTCTTTTATTCAAGTTTGTCTTTTAAATAATTTCTTGAATGAAGATATTTTCTTTTAAAATAAAATGTTTTAATACACATAGTCCTACTGAACATTTCGCTTACATTTATTTGTTTTAAACTTTCTCCCCTTCTAGGTGGATTTCAGCTTAGGATAGGTGAAGAGTCTCTAGACAGAACATTCAAGCAATAGAAGAACCTAGTAGGTTATTTAAATTTAAAATCAAGGCATGTATAACTTTAACTTTCTCTTTTTTCATTTTGGACTGTGGTTGTAATTTAATATTGTCAGTACTACGTGTGTGCACAAGATATGGGTCAGTAGGACATATTCTCGTTTCTCCTTATTTCTTAATCATTATTTTCTTATTTTTTATTTTGTTATTCTTATTTGCTTAAATATTATAATTGTTTGTTTTAAAAAGATTTTAAAATCATCACCTTTTTATAAATAATTTTTAATTCTTAAATTCACGTTTTAACTAACTAAACCGCCACGCCACCTCCCATACCCTAGGGGTGTGACAGAATGGTATCAGAGCTCAAGGTTATAAACATTGAAAATTGTGCACATATAGGTACGACAATGAAATACCACTGACAGTCCAAATTTTGTTTTCAGAAGTGAGAGAATGGCACCTAGACGTCGTTTGACAGCTGACATCGAGTTTGGAAATAATAAGAGTATGATGAGGGCCATGTTTGCTGCATTTCGGTAGATGGCAGCAAGGGCAAGACAGGACGATTCCAAGGCTAGTCGTCGACATGCATACTTTAAGGAATTTCGACGTGCATCTGTACCTACCTTTGAAGGAAAAGGGGACCCTCAAGTGGTAGAATATTGGTTAGACTCGATCGTGAAACACCTAGATACTCTTGGCATGCCAGTGGAATATTGTATGGAATTTGCAGCTTATAAGTTCGAAGGTGGTGCCAACATCTGGTGGAAACAAGTTAAATGCCTAGAAAATAATGGTAACATTAGTTGGGACAGGTTCAAGGAGTTGTTCTATGACCGCTACTTTCTACAGGGGTATAGGGACCAAAAGGCGGCTGAGTTTTACAGATTGCAGCAGGGTAATATGTCAGTTCGAGAGTATGAGGCACAGTTTAATGAGCTGGCTAGATTCGCTCCATCTATAGTGACATCAGAGCATGAGAAGTGCATCAAATTTAAAGACAGACTTAAGGCTCCCATTTGATGACAGGTGGTTGCCCTGTGACTCAAGAATTTTGGAGAGCTTGTGTCAGCAGCAATATCAGTGGAAAACAACTATGCGCAGTATTATGAGAATCGAGTTAAGACGTCAGGAGGACCACAAAGGAGCGACAGGAGGAGCACTAATAGTCGACCAACTCCGGGAAAGAACAAGCAGGGTAACATGAACAGTGGTAGCAGCAACTCATCCAGCAGCAGGTGCAGTAATCCCTATAGTTTCTACTGCCACTATTGCCAATAGCTGGGACATATCAAGAGGAATTGCCCGATTAGGAGTGCTCGCCTAGGACTTCAGGCCGGAGAAGGAGCTAGTCGCGAATCTCAGCCTCAGACCCTACCTCTGTCTCAGTAGTTCCCTTAGCTATATAGTTCCATCAGCTTTCTCCCCAACAGCTACCATATCTAGCACAAGGACATCAGCCGTAGAACTTCCAATGCAACACCCCTCAGTATCGAGCGCCGAGTATAGCTAGTGTATAGTCATCTCCATCACAGCAATATCAGCTAACTAATCCAGGACCAAGCAGTGTTAGTAGAGGAAGAGGAAAGGCTCCAATTATGGTACACACCATGACATCAGGGAGTTCGGATGCCCAGACTAGTAACGTGGTTGTCGATGGTACGATTCTGGTTTCTTAGTCACTAGCCCATGTTTTATTCGATACTGATGCTATTCACTATGTCATTTCAAGTTCTTTTGTACATGCCTTGGGTTTAGAGATAGAAGAATTTGATGAACCCCTTAGTCATAGCTTTACCTTTAGGGCGGTTATGTGTAAACTATATTTGTAAAGCTTGTAAAATAAAGATTGGGGATGAGATTTTAAAAAGTGACTTGATTGTAATTCCTATGAGATCGTATAATGTAATCGAGAGATGGACTGATTGTCCAGATATAATGCAGTTGTAGACTGTCAGCTTAAGAAAGTGATCCTAGTGTCAGATAAGGGGACGGCGATCACTTACTAGGGTGGTGGTGATAGGCTAATGAGTGAGCGCCTCGTGAAGATATGTCTTGGAGGGCGGAAGAACTTAGCTTGTTATGCCTTTCTCATGAATCTAGAAGGAGAGCTCAGTGCCTCGAGAAGAAACATAACAATCCCAATGGTAGAGGAATTTGAAGATGTCTTCCCCGATGAGTTGTCAGGACTACCACCACATCGAAAAATCAAGTTTGGTATTGAGTTGCTTCCAGGAACAGCACGGATTTTTATAGCACTTTATCGGATGGCGTCGATAGAAATAAAAGAATTAAGGAAATAGCTTTAGGAGCTTGCTGATAAGGGATATATCTGGAATAGCACATCACCGTAGGGAGCACCGGTTTTGTTCACGAAGAAGCATGATGGAACCCTTCAGGTTGTGTATAAATTATCGACAGCTGAATCGGGTCACGGTGAAGAACAAGTATTCACTGCCTAGGATCGATGAGTTGTTTGATCAGTTAGGAGGTTCACAGTATTTCTCAAATATAGATTTGAAGTTAGGATATCATCAACTCAGGATAAAGGAAGAAGACATCCCCAAAACAGCTTTTAAGACTCGGTATGGACACTTTGAATTTCTAGTGATGCCGTTTGGATTGACAAATGCCCCTGTAGCATTCATGGACTTAATGAACAGGATATTCAAGCCCTATCTAGATCAATTTGTAATGGTGTTCATCGACGATATTTTGGTCTACTCTAAGACTTGGGAGGAGCATGAGCAGCAACTCATAATTGTGCTTCAGACTCTGCGAGAACACCAGTTGTATGCTAAGAAGAAAAAGTGTAAATTTTGGTTAACGAAAGTCAAAATTCTGGGTCATGTCATCTTTGAGCATGGTATTTCAGTGAATCCGTCTAAGGTAGAAGTCATAGTGGAGTGGGAACGACCAAGGAATGTGGCAAAAATCCATAGTTTCTTAGGACTCGTAGGATATTATAAGAAATTGTGAAGGATTTCTTGAAGATAGCAGCACCATTAACAAGACTGATCAAGAAGAATGTCAGGTTTGAGTGGAATGAAGAATGTGAGCTCGTTTTTTAAGAATTGAAGAAGCAGTTGACCTCAGCCCCAATATTGATTATCCCCAACAGTGATGAGTCGTATGAAGTTTACACAGATCCTTCAGGACGTAGAGTTGGGTGCGTGTTGATGTAGCATGGACGCGTGGTAGCGTACGGATCGAGACAACTATGGCCCCACGAACAAAATTATCCTACGCACGACTTGGAACTCATAGTGGTGATTCACGCGCTAAAGATCTGGAGATGTTATCTGTACGGGGCGACATTTCAAGTTTTCTCCGACCACAAAAGTTTGAAGTATTTGTTCACTCAGAGGGATTTGAACTTGAGGCAGTGAAGGTGGATGGAATACATGGAGGATTATGATTTTGCATTGCAGTATCATCCTAGAAAAGCTAACGTGGTCACTGATGCACTCAGTACGAAGTCTTTAGGAATTCTCGTTTGTTTGGCTCTTGAAGATTGGAAAGGTATGCAACAGTAAGTGAATACGAGCTATAGTATAACAAAGGCTATCATCAAGTTTCGGTGTATTACATGGAGACGACCCCAGCTCTCATTCAGATGGTGAAACAGAATCAGTGGCAAGATCAGCATCTGTGGGAAATCTGGACGTGAATTTAGAATAGAGAATAGTTCAAAGAATAGAGGATACATGTAGATGGATCGTTGTACTTTAGGGAGCGCCTAACAGTTCCAGCAATTGCGAAAGTAACAACGACTGCGATGGATGAAGCCCATAAGTCCCAATTCGCTATTCATCCAGGGAGCACAAAGATGTATCGTGATCTAAAGAGGCAATATTGGTGGAGAGGTATGAAGAAAGATATACAAGAATACATGGCCAAATGTACGACTTGTCTTCAAGTGAAAGCCAGGTATTAAAAGCCAGCAGGTTAGCTTCAGCCACTTCCTATTCCAAGGTGGAAATGGAACACATCACGATGGATTTCCTTATAGGATTGCCGAGGACGAAGCAAAGACATGATGCAATTTGGGTCGTGGTTGATAGGTTAACAAAATCAATGCATGTCATTCTGTTTAGGTTGACATGCTCAAGAAAGGTTCTTGGGGAATTGTACTTGCAGAATATAGTAAGATTGCACGGAGTTCCTTTGTCCGTCACATCAAATAGGGACACCAGATTCAATGCCAAGTACTTGAGAAGCTTTCTGGAAGCCTTGGGCATGGATTTGAATTTCAACATGGCATTTCATCCTCAGACCGATGGGCAATCTGAGTGGGTCATTCAGATTCTCGAAGACATATTACGTGCTTGTGCATTAGACTTCGGCGGGAACTGGAAGAAGTATTTGCATCTGGCAGAGTTTACGTATAACAACAGCTATCAAACGAGCATTGGCGTGGCACCGTTTGAGGCACTATATGGACGACCGTGTCGGTCACCGGTATGTTGGGCTGAACCGGAAGATAGAATTATTCTTGGGCCAGATGAGATTCGCGATAGTAATGAGAAGGTCACCGTAATCGGAGAATGATTGAAGGCAGCTCAAAGTCGATAGAAAAGTTATTCTTATAGGATACATCGGCCCCTAGAATTCAAGGTAGGAGATTTTGTTCTCTTGAAGGTATTACCTCGTAAAGGTATCACACGATTCGAAGTAAGTGGTAAGCTTACACCAATTTATATTGGACCGTTCGAGATTACTCAGCGTATTAGTGTGGTTGCCTATCGACTCGACCTTCCTTTTGAACTTTCTCATGTTCATGATGTATTCCACGTGTCGATGCTTCGGAAGTGTCCGCATTAGTAGAATATGATAGTTTCATTTCATGATGTGCAGATTCAGGAAGACACGACATACGAGGAAGTGCCAATTCAGATCATTGATCGAAAAGTAATTAACTTACATCATCGTGATATCTTGTTAGTAAAGGTCGTGTGGCAGCATCACGGGGTTGATGAAGCCACCTAGGAATTAGAATCGAGTATGCGGGAGTTGTATCCGCACTTGTTTTGTTTTTGAATCATTTTGTAAATTTCGAGGGCGAAATTTCTTTTAAGGGTGGAAAGTTATAACACCCCGAAATTAATTAAATGTTATTAATGTGTAAAATGGTGAACTAGTGTGTCATAATGAATATTTTAAACTTAATTTAATCATTTTGTGAAATTTCTAAATTAATGTTAATTTTGATTATTTTAATGATTTCTAATTACTCTTAATTATTTTTAATTGTTATCTTGAATTTTGAAAACAAAACAATTTGTCAAACGCTAAACATGTCCCGTTTGAAAAACCGCGTGCTACACACGGTTTTTCTTCACTAGTTTCGTCCAACTCTTCCTCTATTTAATCTCTCACTCCCCCTTTCTCTCTTCACTCTCTCGCCTCTCTCTCATCTCTCATGCTCAATCTCTCTCTCTCCTCTCTCTCTCTCTCCTTCTCTCTCCTTTTTCTCAAACTTTTGAATCAAAAATTCATGCCCAAGCTTTGGCTTTATGGAATAAAGGCTCGGCAACGCGATTGAGCAACCGAAAGCATGATTCAAAGCTTAATCCAAGGTTAGTTTTTAAATTTTCAAAACTTTTCCTTAATTTTTCTTGCATTTTGAGATTTAAAGCTTTTCTAAGCCTAGAAAACATTTGGTCTAAATTAGAGAAACTTAGAATGACTAGAATCTAAGTTTTGATTGAAGAAAAACGGGTTTGAATTAAGATTTTTCATTTTTTTCTATTTTTCTCCATTTTTGAAATTTTTAAAATTTTTGTTTAAATCTTGTTTTAATGCATTAAAAAGTAATCTATTATGTTTTTCTATCAACTATGATCATCACCCATGCCTAAGATTTGAGAAAACAAGTTGAAAATTGAGATTTGGACTCGGGAGGCCGAGAACTCGTGCTTGAAAAATTCTAGAATTTTTCCAGATTGGCAGGCCGAACTTCATGTTCGGTAGGCCGGATTCATAAGTTTGGTAAGCTAGATTCATACGATTGACAGGCTGAACTTGAAAAAGTTTAGCCGACCAGACCTGGCTTTTCGGTAGGCCAAACTGTGCAGTTTGGCTGGTCGAACCAGGCCGACCGGGCATAGTGAGATTTTGTAATTTTTCATTCATTTTCACTATTTTGAACCTAGGTTAAGATTTTAACGTCAAGGTATGGTTTTATAAACTTAAATGGCACACTATGACACCATGAGATGATTTGGTAACATAGGATATTCCGAGCTAGATATTGATAGACTTAGTTATTGTACGTTTAAGGTTGTTTGTGGTTTCGCGAAGTTAACGAGTAGTGGACCGGGACTGTGGTGTGGGACACCGGCATGAGTATTGAGGTAGGATTTCTACCTCTTCCTTGGTAGCTAGTTTTAAATGTTTTGGCCTTAAAAAGGATTTTTAACAAAAATATTTTCAATGAGTGATTGATTTTATTGGCATTTTTTTATAAACAATTAATTGAGGTGATTTTCATAATAAACCTCATAATAAATGTAAATGATTATATTTGGTAAAAAGAGCTTTTAATAATTATAGAAAGATATATATAAATATATTTAAGGGCATGATGCCATATTAGAGATCGAGTCGTGAGGGTGCGACCTTGAGGGCAGGTCCCGAAACCCAGTTGGGCCACTACGGTGGTGATTTACATATAGTTTGCCTAGGAAAAAGAAAATGATATTCTTTCTGGTCGACCAATAAACGATTTTGGTAAGAATTAATTTTATTGAATTTTATTTATTCTTTTATTCAAGTTTATCTTTTAAATAATTTCTCGAATGAAGATATTTTCTTTTAAAATAAAATGTTTTAATACACATAGTCCTACTGTTTTAATTCCTTGTAATTTAATATTGTCAGTACTACGTGTGTACACAATATGTGGGTTAGTGGAACCCATTCTTGTTTCTCCTTATTTCTTAATCATTATTTCCTTATTGTTTGTTTTGTTATTCTTATTTGTTTAAATATTGTAATTGTTTGTTTTAAAAAGATTTTAAAATCATCACCTTTTTATAAATAAATAATTTATTAATTCTTAAATTCATGTTTTAGCTAAATTTATGTTTAATCAACTTAATTAAACCGCCACGTCACCTCCCATACCCCGGGGGTGTGACAATAATTTAATATATTAGAGAAGATACTAATGAGTAAGTTCATACTCATAAAAATAAACTCAATTATTTTTTTTACTTTGTTACAATTTTCTTATCTACTCGTCATATAAAGAAAAAAATAATAAGAAAGGATAACAATAGGAGGAGTAATCAAGATGCTTCTAATTAAGGTACAACTAGCAAAGACCCTTATCTTTTGCGTACTTATATGTCCTTATTAAACTCCTCTCTATGCGATTAGGCAAGCTTCAGCAAATTGTTTCAGAACTCAAAAGCTATATATAATCCTACCTATAGATAAACCAAAATAACAAACAATATATTTTCCACTAATATATGGCTAATAATGGAACTTTTTTCGTTCTCCAACTTTCTAATAAGCGGGCCAGTAGTTATCAAGTTCCATGCAATTGTCCACGTTCAAATATGACCTGTTGGTGTGTCCATTGTGATTAGGGATATTGTTCATGTCCGTACCATAGCCAGTGCTACTGCCACTTTCCGGAGCAAAAGAACCACTATTAGTACTCATCATGGAAGCTGCAATCTGATCATGATGCTGATTCAAATTCATCGGTGGTGGCACGGACCGGAAAGCAGGCTGTGTGGGTGTGCTGCCGAGATTCAAATTGAGGCCGGAAATCGAGAGGCTTCCTCCTGCAGCTCCTCCAGGCATGGTGACCGGATAGTTGAATTGCGCCGGGAAGGGGATGGGGAGGTTCATGGTGCCGGTTGGTGATGCACCGGCGGCAGCAGCAGCACGGAAGGCCCTTGAGAGCTCGGCGAGTTCAGGGGTTGTGATGGCGGTGTAGTTGTTTCTGGGGCCGAAGAGGAATTGTGTAGGGTCTCCGAGAGGCATCATTTGTGAGGGAAGCATGCTTGGACCAGTTTCTTGGGTATAAGGGTTTAGAACTGTTCTTGCTGGGTTTGTTGGGTATTTTTTGGCACCAGCACTCTTTTGGAACACACGGCAAACCACCCATTCATCCTATAATATTCAATAGTTGAATAAATTATCAATGATCATAAAGCTATAATTAAGATAATTTCTTTGTTTTTTGAAATTATAAACAATATGTAAGCCATCAATATTGCATGGAGCAGCATGGTTATAAAACATTATTTCACAATGACGGCAGTTGCTTATTAAAGTAAGTGTCCTAAAACTCTTTATTTCTTCTAGATTAATTTTCAAGTAAACAAAGCACTAATATTATTGTCCCCTCAAACCATTTTGAAGTATGATGGCTCTTGAAAATTTTTATTTTAATATTATTTTACCTTTTGATATTGGATTTCTTTCTTTCTTTCTTTCTTTCTTTCTTTCTTTTTTTAAGAGGACAATATGCCTACTATATCTGAAGTCACTACAAGAAAAACTATATTTAACAACATATTATTTACGACATGTAGTTTTTGAATGTCGTTGAAAAGTACATACAACGACATCTCCAATAAAGATGTCGTTAACGATATTTGAAACAATAATTAACGACATCTATATAAATATCGTGTTAAAGGTCTCCTTTTAACGACAATAGTTTACTGTCGTTAAATAATTTAACGACATTAAACTGTTGTCATTAAAAGGAGACATTTAATACGACATCTATATAAATGTCATTAATTATTGTTTCAAATGTTATTAACGACATCTTTGTTGGAGATGTCGTTGTATGTATTTTTTAACGACATTTAAAAACTACATGTCGTAAATAATATATCGTTAA